>JAFBJW010000248.1:1172601-1312583 GCA_016785235.1 Pseudorhombus dupliciocellatus
GTGGGGGGGGGGGGGGGGGGGGGGGGGGGTATTCTGCTGTGAACAACTTAGCAGAGTGACAGGTTCCACATGAATCATTCACTGAGGCTGTATTATTAATCCCAGGTATCCATGATGGTATAGCAGAGCACGCTCCTTTATTTCGCCACGAGGAGGAGAAAAAGGTTGTGGGGAAAGTGGTGTGTGAGACACACACACACACACAGAGTCCAGCAGTCATAACACAGAGACGCAGTGGCATCAACCTCTATTATCTAGTCCCTGTGCTGCTAACACAAAGGCTCCCTGGAACAGAAATCCAATCAGTCCTCTCTGGGAGGATTTGCTCAGCAGCACTGGTGGCTCCGCTGGTGACAAAGAAATCATCTCGCCGCCGCCGCCGCCACGTCGCCCTTATACAGAGAGGACAGACAGCAGTCTGTACGTTTCTTCCCTTGTCATTTACTGTCCTCTGAGTTTAGCTGCCCCCCCCACCCCCCCTCTCCTTTTCTGCATGCAGCAACATGAAACACGCATGTTTACTCTAACCGTGGGGAGAAGCTCCGGCGAGACGCCCTTCAGGCCTGGAGAACGGCAGCAGAGGCTTTTAATAATTGTTTGATGACAAACATTTTCTAAATACTTTCTGTGTTGTGCTGTCGCCCATAATCCCCTCCTCCCCGTTTCATTTTCCGGCTCCTATCTCTCACTCTCGTCCATTCTTTGCCTGCGAAATTATCACACTCATTGTGCGTTCATTAGCATGCCGCTGCTGATTTAGCCACGCTGCCGAGAAGCCTTCAACAAAATCAACTGGAAAATGCTCGATACGAGGCGGCCGGCGCCCCCCCCCGTCCATCCTTCATCTCCTCCTTTGTTTGATTCTTCTTTTTTTTTCTTTAACCACATCAAACTGGAAGCACCGTCCCCCATAACGAAGAGAGGAGAAAGAGAAGAGGAGTGAGATAAAATATGCAAATTCACAGAGAAAGGATATAATTAGGGCAATGATAGGAAGAGTTGTTTTCACAGCTGCTCATTTCCACAAATGCCTGATGGTAGTTGGGATAAATAATATTGTCTGTTTCATCTTTCTCAAGTCGCTCGCGCCATAAACAACAGATGAGTGCAGCTCTGCTCCCAGAGACGAGCAGGAGGCCGTCTCACGTCCCTCCTCGGTCCCTGGGACAGACACCGTCTCCAGAATCGACCACTTTTATGCCTTTTTCTGTTTTGATTTAAGGATCAGGTGATCGTTTAGTCAAGGCAACTGGATTTCTTTCTTTATTGAAGACGTTCTTCTTCAGGGCTTCTTCAGGGCTTCTTCAGTTCTGGTTTCAAACCAGAACTGAAGAAGCCCTTCGGATGAAGGACGAAACGTCTTCAATAAAGAAAGAAATCCAGTTGCCTTGACTAAACGATCACCTGATACTATGACCTGGATGAATGAGAATCTCCACAGACGTATTGATTTAAGGACTGAACCATTTACAGGAGAAGACTACGTGGTGTCCTGAAGGGAAAGCGAGGGCGCCCACATCAGCCTAAAAATAGAACCAGCGTGAGCTGCAGGAACAGCAATCAGGTAAAACACATTTACCCTCATTTCCAAACCTTGGGCCAACCCCCTGCAGGGACCCTGACTGCTGCTGACGCTCACCTCAGCACGGGGAAGCTGAAGGCCCGTCTCCACCCTCTGAACTGACTCCACCTCCCCAGCCACCAGCCCAGCGGTAACCGACTCCCACCGACCGGCCCATGTTTGCGTTCATCCCTGCGTTTGACTCAGGGGAGGAACGTTGGCTCCATTCACTCATCCTGAGAGCCGGGCCCGTGGCCGTTCTGGTTCGTCGTTAGCATTTCACAGAGGTTCGGTGGGCGTGGCCGAGAGTCCTCACGTCTCAGCTTCAGTCAAAGGCAGATCTGTGCCGCCGATAAAGATCAGCTGTTTCAAGTTGAGCAGAGAAGAAATTGCTTCACACAAAGCAGTCAACTTTGGTTGTTCTGCAATAGTTGAAAAAGGAGAGATGAAAGTAACAGCAGCACAAAGAGTTTAAACACAACCCCAGCACTGCACACGTGTGATTTACAGAGGGGCCGCGTAAAATACATCACGTTCAAAACAACAGTGTCACCACAACAAAGACAGAAAGGCATGATATATAACTGCATTGTCTGGACGTCGGCCTGGCCCAGAGGCTTTCATCTGAAGAAATGAAAGCTATTAAACGTCTGAGAGGAGGCCAGAGAAAATCACGGAGAAAAAAAACATGCTTTTCTTTGACTCCTCGGCAGTTTTACACGTACAAATGCTGAAACCTGTCATCTGGAAGCTGCCAGGGAAGTCAGGCTGCACGGAACCAAGTCACAGCTCTGGTCCCCACAAAGCTGAGCTTAGCTTAGCTTAGTTTAGCTTAGTTTAGTTTAGTTTAGTTTAGTTTAGCTTAGTTTAGTTTAGCTTAGCTTAGCTAATCTTAGTTTAGCTTATCTTAGCTTAGCTTAGCTAATCTTAGTTTAGCTTAGCTTAGCTTAGCTTAGCTAATCTTAGTTTAGTTTAGCTTAGCTTAGCCTAGCTTCGCTCGCTTCAAAAGACCAGAGGAGGTCTGGTACAGAGACAACAAGGCTACTTCCTATTAGTACATTTGTTTGTAGTAATTGCTGCGAGGCACAAATCAAATAATAATCATAAATATTAAAGTCAGGCCTGGAGACAGAGGAGGGGCTCCTCACCTGGCCCCAAGTGGAGGAGACCAGGTGCAGGGATTACATCGCCTCTCTGGCTGGGAAAGTCTGGGGCTCGTTGCTGAAGCCGCCACCCCCGCGACCCGCCCTGGGATTAGCGGACGACCACAATGAATGAATGAATAATTCCCTGGATTATCTTCCAGCTGGTGAACACGCTGCATGGTGAGGGGTTCCATCACTGCAGCTTCCTTTGGATTAGACATGTTTACATCGTCAGTAAATACTAGAACTGAGTCGGACGGAACGACACGGGGGATTACGAAGACGCCGCTGCGTGATGCTGAGGTCGTAGATATGAATATAAATGGAAACGTGTTGATGTGATTAGACGTGTGACTGTTTCAGTGTTGATGAGAAAATGCCCCGATGAGATCGTTACCATGGCAACAATAGGGTGAAATGAGTATGTTTTTAATCATGCGCGGACCATGGGATCACCGTCTGCGTGCTCGGGCCTTGGCGGCGGCGCCATCATGACAGCGTCAGACGCGGCGTGCACCTCCTGACCTCCGACATCCGTACAGTGGTTTTGTCTGGAGAGAGCAGAGCAGGAGGCACAGAGAATAACTGTAGAAGAAGCTTCTCTAATGAAGAACATTTCTATTCTGCTCTGACAGAAACAGCAGGGAAATGGAGACACAAAGGCACAAGTGATGGAGTGAAGAAGAAGAAAGTGAGAGCAGAGATCTGAGAACTGCCTATTATCTCCACACTGCTTCACCGCTTCAGATGCACACACACGCCTGAACGCGCCCGTGCACACGCGCGCACGCACACACACACACACACACTCCTCTCAAATGTGCCCAAATCTCATGAATATGATTGACCTTTTTTCCACTGTAATGCTGAGAGCGCATCAAGGGGAAAGGAGAAACTAAACAGAGGCAAGCAGAGTTAATTCAGAACAACACATTATTGAGTTCTGACTGCAGATATGGAAAAGGACAATCTAATCGATAAGCCCAAAGAATGACAACGGCCCCTCCAATCGATGTCTGCGCCCCATTTTCTCGCAGTGAAAAGACAAAGCCCTCCGTGCAGGTTGTTGTTGCGTCCGCACCTGAGAGTGTGTGTGTACCCGGCTGTTGTTGCTGTGGCGGAACAGTTGCCAGGACTAATCATTATTTAGTTGTGGCGGGGCTGGAAAGGTCAGCAGTCTGAAATGTCAGGCTGTGTTCAACAGGAGCGAGATGCAGCCGTGTGCTGCTCAAGTGTCCAATTAAAGGGGCCGAGCGCGGCTTGAGTGGGCCTGTGTGAGAGTTGCTATGCACGCGTGGGAAAGAAGAAAGTAGAGAAATGCTGCGTGTTTGTTGTTTCCTTCCTCCTGTGTGTGTGTATAAATACTGTATTTATGTGTCAAACTTAAATGCCAAGTATATATATTTGTGCGTGAATACAGATATAAGTGTGAACCAGCCTTCAGAGCAGCTAATGATTGCTATCATAAACACAGGCCTCTCTCTCTCTCTCTCACACACACACACACACACACACACACACAAGCGCAGCACGGCGCCACCGGAGCCCATTAGCTCGTTCACGCCCGGTGGTTCCCCCTGTGAGGAAGACCAGACGAAGGAGACTACAACGAATACAAGAGCAAACACGATCACTGATAAATAACAACAGATATCAGGTGCTGCACAGACGAGTCGCCCCCAGCAGGGAGGAGGAGGAGGAGGAGGAGGAGGAGAGGGGGTCCTGGCCGTGATTCCCTCACCTGCTCTCCGTACAACCCTCGCCATGTTCGGTGCACGTGGGTGTGCATGTCCACTCACCTGGCGTGAGCAGCGTAAAGTTAAGGACCAAACGGCCCGGGGCCGGCCCTGCTCCCCCACTCAACCAGTCAGACATGGTACATTCCGTTGCTTTAAGCTTGACGTGCTCCTCACTCCCCCAGTAACTGCTTCAGAACATCCGATGGCTCCGCCCAGCAGTCAGTTTATCGACTGCATCTTCTGAACGTTCCGGGCTCACCGACCTGAGCTCTAGGACTCTGCGGTGTCGCTGGAGTAAGTTCTCAGGCTGTGGGGCCATTTGTCTCACTTATGAAACCCTGGTGTGCACGAGCCTGCTGCTGGGGACGCAACTGGAGGAACCTTGGTGACAACACTTCCTTTTCCCTTCCGTATTTTCTTCTCGCTGCGTGAACCAAAAGCAACAGACTGGCCCCGCGTCATGAACCAGACTGGAAATGCAACGCCCCACTGAGCCGCTCGGCCACAGTGACGAAGGAGGACGAGCGTCCTGCAGAATTAGCACAGAGCTCAGTCACCGAAGAGGTGAAGAGAAATCCACTTCTCCAGGAGGTGCAGGACTCCTCTGGGGGGAGAAACAAATATCTCTGCAGCGCTCCATTATTCAGGCCTCTGTGAGAGAATAGCTGCATGACTCATCTCTGAGGCAAACGACAAACACTTTCCTCTCTTTCTGCTCTTTATTGAGGTGAAGGGAAAAACTGCAACTTGCTCCTGCAGCACGCGCTGGTTTGACTCTCACGTTTCAGTCGTGACGGACAGCCCGGCGTCAGGCGAGCCGATGCGTCCTCGCTGGGCCGAGAAGGTGTTTGCACATAAGCGTCTCTCCCCCGTCTTCGCCCTCTATCAAACTGTGGAGGCCGGGGGGGGCCTGAGGAACAGCTGCAGAGCAAACCTGCTAAATTAACCCAGTCTGCGTGAGTCTCACATCCACATTATTCTAATCAAAGCACATTAGATCACCCAGCTCCTTTAGACATATGGGTCTCTGCATCCTCCTCGCCGTCCCCATCTGTTTCTGCTCTCGAGCTTTTCGAATTTCCTCCTCGCGCCTCATCTCGGTGGATCCCTCGCTCTCGCAGCTGCCTCGCCAAGACGCTGGCGTTCGTTTCTACTTCCTGACGCGTTTCCACATCCAGTCAGACTCGCAGCGCCATATGCCTGCCTGATCGCTAGCATGTTAGGAGGAAAAACGCGTATTTTACCGAAACACAGTGAAGCTCACTTTACTGCAGCGCATTAGAAATCATTTGAATTCTTCTGATTGTTGCTCAGATTTATTGTAGTATCTTAAAATTGCATTTATGATGGACGGCATTCATTCAGTCTATGAATAAAACTATCACAAGTGACTTTAAGTCCAACACAGTTCACTGATCCACGTGCGCCAGGATCAGGGTTAGTTGTGTGTTGTGTGTGTGTACAGGGAGGAGTCGGGGACATGAGCCCCGTGTGAACACAGACAAGAAGATGTGTTGACGTGCATGGGAGCGTCCACACCACGTCCTGTTTAGCAGACACGCTGCATAAACCACGACACACATCAGCTGCCGAGAAATTTAAGAGCAAAAGAAGCTCCAGTGTCTCTCAGCCACTGGGAGCAAAACACCACCTGAGGATGATGCTGAATCGAACATGAACATGTGACATTGTTTTTGTTTAAGGGACAGTTCACCACAAACTCAGGATCTACTCACCGCTGAGGCAGTTTGAACAGCGTTGAAGTTAAATCCAAAACAATGACAGCAAATGGTGAAGGCTTCATCCAAGTGTCCTCCAGCTGTTACTGCTCAAGCAGTGCTGTTCCTCCCTGAAACTGGACCTCAACACTTCATCTGCATCTCCATAGAAAACGGGTGAGTTTCCACTCTCGGGTGAACCAGCCCTTTGTGTGTGTGTGTGTGGGGGGGGGGGGTCTCCCACATAAACAGAGACACGTGTCTGAAAACATTTAACACACCAAACTATCTAATTAGCTGCTGCAGGGTTTTCCACAGCAAATAAACCGTGTGTGCAGAGCTGGTGACGTCTCAGGGACGGCTGAGGTGCCGTAAGATTCAAACACGGCTCTGCGTGGGAGTGAAGTCGTCAGACCTCAGGGACTCACCTGAGTTGGTGATGGTTAACAGGTCGAGCCGCCGCTGTTGCTGGAAGAGAAGGAGAGCAGACAAAGGTTAGACAAAGGTCACTGGAGAGCGTTGGCTGATCAAAGACGACTGTGACTGTCAACACACACACACACAGGGACTCATCGGAAGTCGCTCCTTGTTCACACTGATAAATGTTTGATTTGTGATTCTAGGCTTCAACAATGAGATGGTGTCTCTGAGGACACGTCTGATGTCCAGTTGATCGGCTGCTGTTTCCAGTCAAGAGAATCTTTCACACGTTCCCCAGACGTCACTTTACTTAGTTTCACTATCGACCGCCTCATATTGATTCTCCATATTGTTTTACTATGTAAAATGAATAAAGTTTCATTTTATTGTACAGCTGCATCTTGACTGGCTTTGTGTTTATTTGCATCCGATCGCACGAGGACACAAACCCTGACGCCAGGTGTGAGCTCCTCATCTCTCCCTCAGCAGTGACAACTTTACAAATACGTCACGTTCAAAACGCAATCTCTGAAATTGCTCTTATTAATAGTTTGATGCTTTTTCCAAGTGCGTTGACCACGCTGTGCTTCTGATGAGTGTTGGAGCTGCTCAGCCCCTGAGTGGCTTCCCCACCACGGTAATGTGTGTGTGTGTGTGTGTGTGTGTGTGTGTGGTTCTGATGGAGAGTTTTCTAAAGAGTGTGTAATTTTACACTTGATGTCTCCAGCAGCTGAGAAGAAGTCTAGAGGAGGTGCGAGCTGGCTTCCCCTCTCTTTAACCTGCTGCCTGCCCCCCCCCCCCCCCCACACCCCCCCCCACCCACACAACCCCCACACACACACACACACACACACACACACACACACACACACACTCGAGCTGTGCAGTAATCAACACCCCAGCCTCTTCATCCATCCCTCAGGAAACGAGATCTTCACATCTAGGAGAGGAGACAACCTGCTAGCGTGTGCGTGTGTGTGTGTGTGTGTGTGTGTGTGTGTGAGTCAAAGCCGGCTTTTAGGACCAGACTTCATTAGCATTGGAGCACCACACTAAGCAGTTGCTGAGGGGATAAGCAAAGAGACTCTCAGCGTACGTGGAGTCCGTCTGTGCCCACACACAGCGCAGCTCTCCTACTGCAGCATGAAGCACAGGCTTCTCCTCACAGAGAGACTTCTAATAAGCCACACGAGTGGAGGTGCGATCAGTGGGCGCAGCCCTGGAATAACTTTTTGTTCAAGTTCACAAACACTGTGAAGAGTCAGCGTGCTCTGACAATTACACAATCATTCAGAAAGAATCCTGGAAGTAAACAAGGAGCAGCTCAGCCACGCGGCCTCCCTGACTTCAAGTAGTACTGCGTATGTGAGGTATCAGGGGCCGGGGGGGCTGCGTGACAGAAATTGTTGTGTATCAGACCAAAGACGACAAAGGCACAGTTGGTCAATAACTGAAGTTACAAGAAAAACACTATTACATTTCATCTCATGTTAGTTTTAAGTGTTCTTAAATATATCATGTGAGTAAAAAAATCAACTTGGGATGGAGACAGATCCCAACACAACAGAAAGAGGAGTTGAAAATAAAGGTTTTACATGAGATTGATGAAAAACAAACCATCGGGGCTGCTGCTACGTGCCAGGCTTCCTGAGGCTGCAGCCCAGGGGCCGTCGCAGCAGCAGCCTCTGGACATTTAGTCCTGTGTGTCTCCAGCCACACGGCCGTCTCCGTGCAGCGCGTTGGGAAGGGTGGCCGTGTAAGCAGCAGAGGTCACTGTGACAACATGAGACGCTCCACCTCTAACCTCTAACACACACACACACACACACACACACACACTGTGACTGTCTCCGTTGCTCAGCAGGAAACAACAGAGAATCCAAACTGCTGCTGACGCCTCAAGTAATTACTCTGAAAATACCACAGTGAGATTTCATCAGCCACAGGAAACAAGCAGTAAAACACACTTTTGTGTTTTATATGACTCATTGACTGTCGTACGTCACGTTGACATTCGCTTTAAATATCTCCGATTAATCCCTTTTTACAGATATTGATTTGAATGTTGCTCGGTTTCATAAGAACTCTTAAACTCTGGCCATAAATAAAGGGATGCCGCACAAATAAATAGAACAACACAGTAACGGTTTCCAGTAAATCTGCAGAGGGCTGTGTGATGTGAGGCTGATTCAGTTGGAGCATGTAGCGCCCTCTACTGGCAGCATGGATTCCTGCAGGTGTTGAGACTGAATTATTATATCCAGAATTTGAAAAGTATTTTTTAAATTTAATTTAACAAGACATCTGTTAAAAAAAAAAAAAAAAAAAAAAGAAACATGCCCAAAACGTTGTAACCCTGATGCCATGTTAGAATCCTCACAGGCCGTCAGGGACCTGCAGCGGAGGCAGCGAGCGCGCCAGTGCTTATACGCAGATAATTAATCTGTGGTGGAGAATTACAACATGCTAGCACTGCTCTCTCCTCCTGCTGCTTTTGTTGCTGCTCGCCGTGGATAAGGTGCTTAGTGTTCTTTAGGCGGGAGGGAGACAGACAGACGCACAAAGAGGAGCGAGGGAGGATCTGATGCAGGGAGAATTACATTAGCAGAAGCATTTCAGGGCAGAAAATAGGATTGAATTCAACTTCATCAGACGGAGCCAGGAGCGGAGGCATCGCGGGGGCGTGGCTGGACACTGCCCGCTCGCCAGTGGTAGTGAGCATTATTATTAGTTACTGATCCAGTTCGTATTGTAGCCACGGTGCTGGGGGGGGGGGGGCACCACAGGGCCAACAAAGAGCAGCCACTCAAACCAGTCCTGAACTGATGCAGAACTCAGACTGGGCCGATTCCGGCTCGGGTCCTCAGATATTTACTGCAGGTGAGACTGGACCGGACCTGCCAGTTCAGTGTCATTAGGTCAACAAACATGGAAGCATTTGGGATCCAGAGGCGGCAGCTGCTCCAGCTGCTGCAGCCGTGGAGCCAGTGAACTGGACTGAGGCTGACCAGCGCGTCTGACCTCGTTCTATTCTGGGCTCCAGACCAATGAGAAATTGATATTGTGACAGAAAGACAAACTGCTCCGTCAGGTTCCTCTGGTATTAGTTCCTATTAGTATGTCTTGACTACTACTATCTTTTTAAATTTAACACGCAGTCATCACTCTCACAACCCGCCCCCCTCATACAAATCCATAATCTCCTAATCAGTATAAATACCATCATTAATAGAACCAATCAGCACACACACACACACACACACACACAATCTTAATCTGGGTGGGAACAGCGAGGGTGTGTGTGTGTGTGTGTGTGGGGGGGGGGGGGGGGGGGGGGGGGGGGGGGGGGGGGGCAGTGGAAAAACCATTAATGCACTAAACCCCGACTTTATGACTAAATTAAATATTCATGCACAATCTACCCAAAACCCATTTGCCAACATTTCCTCCAGAATTTACTTTTCATATTTGCTGATTGTTATCAGAGAGCGAGAGAGTAGACAGAGGGAGGAGGGGCGTATAACTAACATCCCAGCCATCGTTTTGCAGCTCATTTCAAATTAATTTAAAGTCAATATGGCTAAATTACACCGCCACAGCCCCGCCCAGTGCAGGACCTCCACAGCTGCGGAACAATGACTAAAGTCAACGCTGACAAGAGAGGAGAGTTTTCCCCAAATAAAATGCACTATTACTTTTAATATCCAGACTTGTAGTATCACAGTAACACAACCACTGCAGCGTGGGCCTCTCATGTGTCTGTGTTTGGTCTCCACCAGGTCCTACATAAATACCACGAGTCACTTGATACTGGTAGTCATTAGTACACGAGCACAAGTGAGGGAAGTTGGGAGAGAGCGCTCATGAATAATGTATGAGGGGAGGAGCCTATCGGTTAATTCAGACTGGTCGAGCAGGTCACTAGAAAAGCCCTTTAACCCACATGTAGTAGTGTTTAGTATTTGTTTTATAGAATAACTATGGGGGTGCATATATATGGATCCTATAGATCTGCTGAGGCCTCAGCACCGTGCTCCCTAAGATAGGGGGATTTTTCCCATTAAAGTCCATGAGTTGTTGAAACAGAGTTAAAGAACGTGATAAAACCTTTGGATCTGGATGTGGCCACTGACCCTGATCTGCAGACCAGTGAACTCAGACCTCATCGTTGGACCACGTTTCTTGAAAACAAGTTGTTGGCCTTTGCATACGTCCGCTTGCACACAAACAGGCAGACGGACGGACCAGGCTGGTTCTGTAGCCTCGCTGTCTGGATGAGGTCGCACGGCGGCGTCCTGCGTGACCCGCGGACACACACTGACGCTTGATGGGGTTGTTTGTGAGAGAACGTTTGTCCACAGCCTGACTCATCTTCCTCTGATCCCCTCATCTGATCCCCGTCTACCTCATCTGAGTCACTTCGTTTAGTTCATCACACACACACACACACACACACACACACACACGGGAACGATGGCTGCACTGATCTCTGGCACTCCAGAGGTAAAAGGGGAAACAGCTTTTCTGTGTCTGACTCCATCTTAGTCATCATCATCCCCTGGTAACAAAGAGGGGAGGTGAGGTAAGAGGGAACGAATGGGGGCAGCTCCTCGGGACGTGTGGGCGTGGCTACGATACATTGGAGGAGGTTTACAGGTGCTCGCAGTGTACGGCCTCCTGAAAGTGCACAGTTTGATAGCGACACGCTGTTTATGATACGTGCGCTATGAGATCGTTTCTTTAGGCAAATGGCCGCCTGCCGGCGGGAATGTGACCGCGTCTCCGTTCGCCTGTAGAGGAAGAGAGAGATGCAGCAGACGGGAGGAGAGCAGGGATTTGTTGCGTGACCAGGAGCCCTCGGTTAAAAATACAACAAACCAAATAAAAGATTTATCCCTTCTGAGAGCAGAGAGCGATGGGAGAGGACAGCCGCGGCCACCTGCACAGGGCGCCGCCCCCCCCGCTGCCTCTGACACCACGGGCTGAAGCAAGAGCACGAACACGCGAGCATGCGAGCCACAGCGTTTGCACGCGGTCACACAAGACAGCCGCACCGCGTCTCTTCACGCCACGAGCGACGCCAGGCTCCTCCCACCAGTTCAAACACAGGACTTAATTCCATCTCACTTTCATTAAGGCTTCATGGAGGCCGATTAAAAGAGCAGGGATTGTGAGCACTGTGCTCCTCCCGACTCCTTTCACCCAGGCTCTTACTTTGAAAGCAAAACCTCGGTGCAGCTCAACAATGGCGGTCAAGCCGTACACTACAACCGGCGTGACCTTGGGTTTAGGCCCACTGGCGTCAATATTTGCCCAGAGCGGACAGATCTCTCCCTCTCTATTCAGACCGGCTGCTAATATGTTGTGGCTGAACAAAAAGTAATAAATGGGAAAGCTGACAGGTGTTCTTGTGCAGAGCTAATAACCAATTTGTCAGCTCTCTGTGACACACCTTTTAACGTGCGTGGAATGCACGTTAAAAGGTGTTGCGTTCTTTCAACAACACCTCAGACACAGAGGACGTGAACAGGCAGTGTGGGGCGGAGCCACTGACTGACCGTGCGTTGCTTCGTTCACCTCCTGTCAGACAACACGCTTCACCCTCTGAGAGGTGAAGTATTACTCTGGTGGTCAGGCCACCGCAGCCCCTCCACATCGGGCCCGCTCACGCGTTAAATCATGCGGCACCACGGACAGCTCCGCCGGATTAGAGCTGTCCGTGGTGCTGATGCAGCAGAAGGCTGCGGCTCTTTCTCTCTCTCGGTCTCATCTTTGATCGATACGATGTCGAAACCAGCGTCCAGCACTCTGTCAGATAAACATTTCAGACTCCAGACATAGTTTGACTAAACGTGGAAGACAGCAGGTGAAGTTAGAGCCTGCTCTGACCTCACTGCCCTCAGCTCTTACACAATTCAAAGTCATGTAGCTTAGCATGGCTGTGCCTCTACGCTAGTACCATCTACATTTAATTCAGTCGTTATAATAACATTATAGAGACCTGAGGAAAACAGGCCTCACTGAATAAAATGTGACTGTAGACTCAAACATAGGTGTCCTGCTACAGCAGCAGAAGGACAGGAGGCCGAGGGCGTGGAGTCACTCTTATAACACCTGTTGTAGGTTTTTACTAGTACTGGCAGTACTAGATACCCTCAGCATCTTATTGAGAGGCCTGTCTCTCGCTGGTCAAACTTCCTGATGTGCTAACAGTTCATCTCTAGATCAATCTAGATCTTTTAAAAGCTTCACTTTAGAGGAAGTGGAATGTTTCTTTAGAATTGGTGTTTTATTTTCCAGCAGAGCCCTGAACCATACATCCACGTTTTATTTATGTTGTGAAACAAATGCAAGCGGTTTATCGCGTTCAAACAGTGGAAGCCGACTGGCTAACGACGTGTTTCCTTTCGCTTGCACGTTCTTCCCTAATTTAACGGCAGAGACAAGCAAAGCCTTGACTGAAGTGAATGTGATGCAATTTAAGGAAAAAGAAGAAAAGCGTCCGC
Source organism: Pseudorhombus dupliciocellatus (assembly GCA_016785235.1). Lineage (NCBI taxonomy): Eukaryota > Metazoa > Chordata > Actinopteri > Pleuronectiformes > Paralichthyidae > Pseudorhombus > Pseudorhombus dupliciocellatus. The sequence goes on from JAFBJW010000248.1 coordinate 1,185,691, forward strand.
TCGTAACACAGGGGAAGTTAATAAGTCAACAAAGAACATGACACGTGTCTGTCACTCACAAGTCGTAACATATCACACGTGAATGTGAATTCATGTGAAATCGTGTCTTCTTGATGAGGACAGGTCTGGGATCAGCGTATAACACTCAAAGTCACTGTGTGTTTAAGAAAGCAGCCTTCCCTTTATTTTACAGAGTGTGCTCTCCTCTGCTTTTTTTTATCTTTAGGAAACACTTCAGTGGCAGCAGTAAAGTGGAAAATCCACCTTGGTTTTATGGTCTTATATTTCCATCATATTCTGTTAGGGCTCTTAAATTAACTGTGAGAGATGGAAAATGAAAGCGATATTCCTCCATATGGGACTTCCTGAGGTGTCAACAAACTTCTCTAAGGTTTTTGTGCCTGAAATAGAAGCGTGTGCTGGACTTGCCAATCTCCCTGTGTTCAGCCCAAACCTTCCTGGAGTATCGGCTGACAGAAAGACGTGAGGTGGAAAAGTTCACCCATCTCTCTCCAGGCCTAATTGGAGCTGAAGGTCAGGAGACGTGTACGCTCCTATTGGTTTATTGCCTTTATGGATCTTACGAGACTGTTAAATGTCTATGTGTGCGAGCTGTGAAACAATACCCTTTTGTTGTGTCGCGCTGTCTTTTTCTATTTCAAAACCTGCTATTTTTTCCTTCCTGATATCCCCCATAACAAATTCAAATGTCTGTTATCTTCAAGTAAGCAGACAGTGAGAGACATTTAGAAAAGAAATTAAACAAAATGCTGTGTGACTAAAGCGTTTTCTCCAGCACAACTTTTCCATTTAGCCGAGTTCAATCAGGTATTGGGATGGAGTGCTGAATAGTTGTTTAAAGCTGGAGCCGGCTGGGCCGCTTTGCACTGGTAATTAAGCAGGACAATAATTAGCTGTGAGTGGGGGAGAGAGAGAGGGAGGGCGGGGGGAGAGAGTTGGACAAACACAAACACACACACACACACAATTAAACTGCAACGTGTTATACGCGTGTAACATGTACGAATAATATAATCACACATAATCACTGACATCGTTCTACCTGGCGCTCAGGTAAACTTTCATGAGTGTGTGTGGGCGGACCACACCCAACCACTCCCTGGATGGAGATGGAGAGGGATGATGTTGAAACCTGTGAGTTCAGTGCGTCCTCCTCTCTCTTCCTGCCATCACTGAGGGGAACGTAAAAATCAATTCAACATCAGACCATAAAGGACGTTTGGTTCCGGTTCCAGCCTTGGGAGTGTGTGTGTGTGTGTGTCTGCTGGTGGCTGCGTGCTTCATTTCATCCAGTTTCAGTCAAACAAGAAAAGCTGAACGCGTGAAGGGAGAAGACACAGAGGGCAGCAGAGAAAGCAACTTCACCTGGTTACAAACCACGAGACAACATGACTTCATGTGTCATATCCACGAATCCCAGGCTGGTTCCCAGTAAGATGAGCTCCGATAATGAGGCGGCTGCAGGTGGATGAGGAAACGTGCGTCTGTCGCCCTGCCTGCGTTCGGCTGGTACAGTGACCTTGGTCTAGGTCTAGGTCTAGACGTAAGGACGATGGCCACCCGAGCAGCAGCTTATGACTCAGCTCCTCCAGTGCTCACTGGAGATGAAGCCCTGATGAAACGCGCTCAACTCCTGTGCCTTCGTCTTGCTATGAAATACAATCAAAATAAATACATGGGGACTTGGCGATATACTTGAGGGGGAGGTGAAATGAATTATGGACAGTTTGTTTGTTAGTGCTTTGAGAGCAGCGTTTCAGGCAGGGCTCATGTTTTAAGCAAAGGCAGCAGTCGTGAAGCAGATTACAGCGGGATGAAAAACAATGATGAAATAATAATAAGGGAGATTGAAACCCAGATAATGTACCTCCTGACCCGCTGAAGGTTATTTCATGTTGTTATCAGCTGCAGAGGCTGCCAGTGTTTTTATCTCAGCTCTTCAGAAAACCCTCAGCTTTTAAGAGGCCATTTTCAAACGCCTCTAAATTGGGGCTAATGGGTTCATACGGCTCTGTATTGGGGGGCAGTGCTTCCAGTGGACAGTGGAGCCTCTACCTGTGACCCAAGGTCCGCCCTCCTCTCTGGGGCCCCTCTCCTGAGATAAAACAAACAAGAAAACAGTCGTTTGACGCATCTGTAATCACCTTAGCTATATCCGCTGGAACTGAGGGCTTTTAATTTGCCATGCTTTTAATTTGTTTTCACAGCAGTTTCGAGCAAATTGAATTTGTTAATTAAAGCAGCAAAATGAAATGCTGAGCATTATTGACGAGATGCTAATTGGGTTAGTGTGGAAATTGGAAGAGAGGGGGTGAAGTGGTGTGGGCGGGGGCCAAGGAGGAGCTTGGGGGGGAGCAGGCCAGTTTGGGGTATCAATAGTCAGGACAAATCATATTATAGAGCAGTACAAGAACGGCGGCGTGCCAAGTGGCCCCTTGGCGGCACTGCTATGATTTGTGTGTGTGTGTGTGCGCACAATACGTTTCCCCCAGACTTTTGGCAGTCTCTCACACACACACACACACACACACACACACACACAGACAGACAGCGGATTTCTCTCCAACACAAATAAACACAACCTCTGCGTAGTCACACACATGCATGCAAACAGTCCAACACACACACACACACACACGGGTCTGGTTCCAATAACAGACGTTTATAACCGAGTAATATCTGACACATGTAACACTGCACCTTATCCAACCACCGCACAGGAAGAATAAACAACTTACAGGACTTTGTTTTTTTCTCAGAAACTGAACGATGTTTTATTTTGAAAACGTACCGGAGGTGCTTTGTATGACCTGAAAACAACAGCATGGTGGTGTCAAGGTGGCATAAACAACGACCCCTAACGACCCCTAACGACCCCTAACACCTCGCGGGACAGTCAGTTAAAGCTGAAGTCACCGCCTGGGTCTTTTAAACACAGAAATACCATGAGGACGTACACGTTCTATACACCTCCAGCGACGTCCAGTCCTCCACCACATGGTTTCCTGCTGAGTCATGTCATGTTTCAATGACATCACTCGTCATCGGGGGTGGAGCCTCTTATTATGTGCACCCATTATTCCAGTGAATGTTAGCACGTCCCTGACCAGCAGCACATCTGTGCGTGCTTCTGTGGTTTGTCTGCCCGACTTTGTTGTTGCATTAGTTATTTTGCTGCCCCACCATTATAAATACTAAAGAACGTTTCCCATCGAGCACACCTCATGCATCGTGACAGATAAAGATCAAATCAAGAGAAAGAAGTGATGAGTCACTACGAGCTGTTAGCCTGTTGGACAACCGTTCATCCGCGTCCTGAGCACCAAGGTAAGTGGAGCCGCCCCTGCCTGACAGCATTAAACGTGGCTCCCTCACCCGCTCATTGACCCCTCAGCGCTCAGATCACTTGGTCTCCCTGCAGGCACGTTGGCCCAATGTACGACTAATGAGAAGAATCCGCTCGTTTGACCCCAGATCCACGCGGGTGAGGAACAGAGGCGACGGGTGGGGTTAAGAACAGAACGCAGGGACAAAGGCATAAAAAAAAAAAAAGCCAATGAGACCAGGCGCAAAAATGAGATGAAGGAAGAGATGGAGGCACAATGAGAGAGGTGTGTTGTCTGGAGCAGGGCCCTTAGTGAGACTCTGAGCAGTAGTTGAATTAAAGAGGTGATTATGGCACTAATTATAGGCTGAGCCGCTTGATAAGGTCCCAGCCCACCCCTGACAACACCCGCTGCCCTCACGTTAAAGAAAATACTCCAACGCTCAAAGGAGCAGCAGAAACAGCAAAGGTTTTCGAAATCTGCTTTGTGTCCCTGTTTGAGCAACATCCACTTCCACTCTGCCCTTCTGCACATGGAACAAAAAGACAAAGCTGTCAGCGCCGGCGTCCTGCTCCGATCACGCCGGTTAGCTGCACGACGCGGTGTCTCCATTCACAGAGCGCCAGCGAGTGGGCGGGGACGACAAGGTGGACATTAAATCAGGAGACACATAAAGACACATATTGGTCAGTTCTTGAATCACTGACAGGGTGTTTGTGTTTGGATTCATATTCATCATTTGTTTGCAGCTGAGGTTATGGCTCCGCCCCCGACCATGGCGGCCAGGACAAACACACACTGTGTTTTAACCAGTTCCATCCCATCAAGGCCCATTTGATGCCGTTCACGGTTCATACAACTAGATCCTCATCCAGGGAGGCGCACTCACAGACAGGAATCTACCAGACGGCGAGTGACTGACTGTTGCTGCCAATCAATGTATCTCTCGTCCTCATGAAGATCTTTGAGGCTGTGATTTGTCATCAGGGAAAGGACACGTGTGGGGGAGATGCCTGCCTCGTCAGAATACCCGAATATTCCAGCGGGGGGGCTCAAAGGAGCTGGCAGACCCAAGTAGACAGATAACAAAGAGCCTATCAAACAACAGACACAGTGGCCTGTGAAGGTCTGGGTGGGGAATGTAGCCGTGTGTGCTGGGAATGAGGCTTTTAGCTCCACATACACTCAGAGATGAGATGGCCCCAAGTTATAATTAAAATTCTCATTCCCATCTAAGGTGGTAATTTTGATCTGAGGAAGTAAAGCTTGATGTCAACCTCTCTCTCTCCCTCCCTCCCTCTGTCTGTTGGTGTATTTCTTTTTCTGTCAATCTTGATCAAAATCGATGCTATCTACCAAACCTGCTAACTCTTCTTCGCCCTGTCTTCCCCTCAAAGTGACGCTGGAGCCACCTTATACACGTAGACACCCTCTACTACACGTATATATAGATTCAATGTCAACGCAGGACAGATACAAAACAATCTGTTAACGTCAGCATTCAGGTGGATACGGACTGAAATCTGTCTGCAAACAAGGAGCCAAGAGAAATGACCAGTGAATTTATTGTTTTGAAACAAAGCCCGTAAACCACCAGCGGTATCAAAGGCTGGACGACGTGATTGGTGTCTTGATCGCCTCCTAGTGGCCGCTGTTGGTAATCAACCACACCATTATCATGTTAATGCACGGGACACGGACCGAACATGGCTTCAGTCATTTTAGCACACTGAAGCTCAAGTGTTCATAGCACTGACTCTGGTCCTAGATGTGTGAGATGATGTTTTGGCTTAGACATACCCTCCATCTCTATGTACTAGCACCCCCCCCCACAAAGATCTTCCTCCAGACCGGATATTGTGCGTCACTCTTTAATGCTTCTTTCACTGGATGTTTATGTGGCAAAAGATAATGAGATGAGTTCACACAGAGGGTATGTTTTAATACCACTTAAGATAAGTGACATTAGACGTCCACACAATGCCTATATGAGTTAATTACAGACATAAAGGGGCAACATTACTGACAGACCGTTAAACAGACAGAGGTGCAGGAAGGAATGACACTATAATTACTGCATGCTCCCAAATTGCAGCTTGTTTTGTCAGTCATGTTTACTGTGGTGCATTCAATGTCTCACCCACTCTCTCTCTCTCTCTCTTACTTTGCCCCTTTCCTGCGTCCTCTTTTCCAGCTCATTACTCCTAAACAATTACATGGTGGTAGAAAGCCTCTCAGTCTCCTGCTGGCTAAAATGAAAACAGTCGGTGCAGAGGCAAGACGATAGATCATGTGTCAATGCCAAAGTTATCATCACCTTGGTTGATTTATATTTCTTCAGTGCTTTATTTCAGTGCACTTTGCAAACACACACACACACACCCACAAACCCAGGAAGTTTTCTCAGATGAGCAGGCTGCCTGCGGCGGCTTTAAGAGGCCAACTCAACGGCCATCACTCTGATAGAGCGCCTACATCCAGGCTGTTAAATTAAACAGCCAATTTCACTTGGTAATTGGATAGTGAAATATTTGTGGTCAAACTTCCTGCTGTAAGGTGCTAGCTTAATGCAGTGACCTGAGTGAACACACGGAGCTTTCAAACCACAGTCGTCGTTCACCTGAAGCTGCCTCACTTCTTCACATCCTGGTTTGAACTCAGCGCTGAGCCTTTTAGCTAGTGTCTCCCAGGCCTCCACAGCAGAGGCTTTAATTGCCATAAATACACTCTAATTAACAGGCTGGAGTCCCTGTGATGTGTTTCATTCTGCCCACACGCTAATGCAAAAATAGCATTTACAGTACAGCGGAATATTTGTTCATTACCAGCGTTTGAGGGAGGGACCACACGCCAGCAGATGGCACTGCTTCCAGAGCTGAGCCCCCCCCCCCGGATCAAACGACCATGGGCCTATAAGAGGCGTGAGCTCATCAACCTGCTCCTCTCTTGCCTAACTTTCCTTGTCCTTAACCTCTGGCTCCAGCGTTTGAACCTCGCTTCAGACGACTCTTATATGTTTTAATGAAAATGTTCAGTGAACCAAAAGGCTCGTGTGTGGAGATAACGCTGATCTATAAATGAATGAGAAACAACAGATTCAAACACTGGACAGGCTCCTCCCACCGTGTCCTCCCTCTGACTCTAACCACGACGTGCGGCCCCGCCCCGACGGCCGAGATCGCCAGGGAGCTTCATGCACACAGTGAGTTCCAACTAACCTGGGTGTTGCATTGTGTTGTTGTAACTGCAGCAGTGTGAATGTCAGCAGCTGATGCATCTCGCAGCTGATGCAAGCGCCTGAGCTCTTCAAGGACACGTTACGCGACGGTGACTTCACCTTTCCCCACCTGGAAGACTTTTATGAGCCCCTGAGTTTGCCAAGAATTGTCTGGCACTATATTTCCCATAATCCCAGTGTAGCCACAATACAATTAAACGCCACCCGAGCCCCTACACATACACAACTATACTGCACAACATTAAAGAAAATGTTGGGAGCAACAGAAAACACTAAGCCCCCCCCCACCCCAGCGGGAACGCAGACACGCCCACTATTAGAACGTCTCTGCCCAAGGAGGAGTGACCCATAACCACCAGGTAAAACTAACTTTGTTGTTATCTTCGACTCTTCTTCCATCTGAATCCATGCCACTTTCCCCTCACTCAGACACTGGACGTTTCTTACAAACTTTGCTTTGATCCCGATCAAAGCTTGACACGTGCAAAGTTGTTTATTGGAAAAAAAGAGGAAACACAATTCCTGCAGGTATCTCAGACCTTGTTCGACAAACACCTTCATGTATGCAGGCAACGCTCAGAACAGCAGATGCTGAGCTGGTGCATCAACAGTCCAGTCAGCCTCCCAGCCCAGCAGCCAGCGTCAGCGATGAGACAGGGCCATAATCCAATTCTGGTTTTTACACGGCGTCATGCCTTTACCTTTGACAGCATGATTGATGTGTATGTAAATGTGTTTTGAGGAGGGCTGTGAGCAGCTAGTTAAAGCTCTGGCCTGTCAAAGACGGATGGAGGGAGAGGAAGAGGGAGGGAGCCAAAACAAAGCCAACTATTGATCCCTGAGTGAACGAAGATGGACGCTGGAGGAGCCCTAAACAAGGCGCCACGTACCATCTCTGAACTCATAGGGAGGCGCTTTGACGGCTCCACAATGGCGGACTACGGGGACAATCTATTGGACACGCAACGAGCACAAAAAGGTTACTGCCTTTTCGAGTGTCCTCGTTCACCCTTGGTCTTTGTTTTCCCTTCTCTTCTCTTCCTGAAGCCAGCAGAGAACAGGAACCGACCACGGACGTCAGGACACTAAAGAGGTGTCTTGGTTTACATGCACGCGTCTGCGTGTGACCTCATAACTGTCCAATCGTTGCCACGGCGACAGAATAAGCAGCATGTGGAATATCCCCATCCCCATTAATAACACACGGCACATTTGAAGCCATCAGTCATTGGACACAAGTCTCTCCCGTGGAAATTAGCATGCAGGCGCTATCCTGTGTAACTGCTGCCAGTAATCTGTCTGGATATTGCCAATCTATTATACTAAACAATGGGGTGAATGCATCCATTTTCTACCCTTCATGATGGAGAATTGGGCTGAAGTAAACTTCAAATGATCAGTCAGGAAAAAAAGGATTATTTGATTCCTGTCACTGCTGACTGCTGAAGCAGAAGGTTCGGTGGGAACTTAGACACTGATTTATTTATCTCACACTAAATGAAAGGAGGATGATTTGATGAAATCGTAACAGCTACGGACGAGAAGAATCCAGTTTCAAACAAACTGCTTCTAAGACATGAATGTTCGTGAGCCAAACCAATGATGTGCGCTACATACACTGAGCTTCAGAGATACCACTGAGAACTTCAGTTGGAGGTATCGATCCTGCTGGGTCCAACAAACAGGCCTTCAAACATTCTGATGACATCACGACGTGTGTCAGCTTGATCAGTGATGTCACTAATGTGTTGCTTTACTCATTAAATCACACGGAGGGAGGCGGGTCCTTTCAAATTCACCGTCCCACCCGACCATGACACGCCTCCAACGTACGAGGAAAACAGACGGAAAATGGAGACGTTTTCCTTCGAGACGGCTGCTGATTTTCTTGCTCTCTTGCCATCAATAGGAAGTGCTGCACAGAAATGGAGAAATGGATTGATGGGGAGCAGAATCCTCATTTCCAAACACAAAATGTGTCCACAGCCATCAGCCCACATCAAAGAAAGAAAAACAAAGAAGATGAAGAGAAAGTAAAAAAGAGGAGTAGAGGTGGGAGAAAAGAGTGGAATGGAAAACGAGAGCCCCCCCCCCCCCCCCCCCCCCCCTTTTTGCCCCCCCCTCCTGCCCCTTTGTGCCCCACGGACCCTGCACCTTGCTCTGCTCTGACTCTGATGAAGAGGAGGCCGCAATCCCTTTCAATTTGGCCAGCGTGCCCCAGTCCTGTTAAAGGCAATCGACTGGCTGAACACAGGCACTATATCACAATATTCAGGTGCAGACGACTCCGACAGAGGAGAGAGGAGACACATGGTGCCTTCGGAGAGAGGGAGGGACTCTGGCATCCATCTCTCTCAAACACACACACACAGATAGAGGCGGTGGTTGGGCAGCAATGGGAGAGCAAGAAAATGAGAGGTGAGAAAGAATAGAAAAGTGGAGGAGAAATGAGAGCCGTCACTTCCTTCATTTTTTCTTCCCACTTCAGGTAAAAATAATAAAAAAAAAAACAGAATAAAAGAGAAAATGTGTTTTGTCCAGCTCGGGAGTGGGCCGCTGAAGAAAAGGAGCTGCCTGGAACGACAGCAGCGTGTTTGTTTGTGGTGGGTAAATGCCTGTGTAGGTGTGGGGAGGTCACTGGCTTGGCTGGAGCTGCGTGTTATCAGGGGTTTCCAGGCCCCCCGGGCGTGCCGAGCTGCTGGCCTGAGTCAGAGGGGCTGAGCCTGAGGGAGGGTGAGGAGTCAAAGCCTTTACCCAAGGATGGGTGATAGGCCATGAGCCTGGAGAGAGGAGCTAAGCCTGGAACAGGGCTGGAAGCAGCGCACGAAGGCTCCGATTAATCCCACAAATATCCAGTTTATTGACATTTCCCGCCTCCAGTGCAATTAAACATCTTCTGATTCCCAGAGGGAGGTTACTCGCAGAGCCCTGACAGCAGAAGCTCCTTACCCTGGGAACCAGGACCAACAGCTCATCTGCAGATCTGAGATAAGGAGCAGGTGCAGAAGGTCAGCGATGCAGCTGAGAGCCAGGCGGCTAAAGGATTAAAACACTAGCAATGAAGCTTTGAAAAACATAAGTCATGTTCATATACGTGCCGGTCTGCAGAGTGAAGTGGTGATGATGCCATGAGAATGAAAGGTACTGTGGGATCACAGAGTCACGACCCAGTGGGAAAGAAAGGAAAACGATCAGCACAACGATTAGGGCTTTTCCACCGGGCTGCTGCTAGTGCTAGTGCTTAGTTGGTTTAAACCCGTTCTTCTGTGGCCCCCCTACGAGCTCTTTGTTGCTGGAAACAGGAAGAACCAGTACCAACTTAGGCCCTAGCACCGGCTCAGTGAGAGGCCAGGCGATGCCAGGCGATGCCTGACCTGCTGCGTGGAGAATTCCTCTCACGCGCAGCAGCTGAGCGGCGAGCTCTGTAACTGTAGGCAAGGATGGAGCTGATCTGCAATCACAGCCTTTAGCCGTGACCTGGATTCCAGCTGATTTCAAAACATATACCGGGCTGGATCAATCGTCTGTGTCTGGAAGTCAAGTAATCTATCCCCGCTGATATTACAGCCACGGGCTGCATGCACAGGCTGCGTGGATTCACTGCATTTGTATTTTAAGATTCACTCAGTTGTGAAAGGTTAATTAGGATTTTATGTTTTGCCATATTAGCAGGAATGTCTGCGCGGCATATAAAGAGCACACTGGCTAATCAACACCCTAAACACTCGAGCAGACAAATGAAAACACAATTTACAGAAGAATCCAGATCTATATGAATGGCTGCTGAGAAGGTTCCGCTTTGTTTGTTTCAGTTAGGAGGGTTGTGTAAAAACCACAGGACAGAATCGTGTGTGGAATGATGTGGCATGGGTCAGGAAAGCAGAAGAAGAAGAAGAATGCCTTTGCTGTCACACACACATCACTACACTCCTGCCCTCCCAGGACCTTTGGCTGATGTTCTCCTGCACTTCCATTGGTTTTGTTCTCACAATGGATCTTTTCACACCAACAACTCTTCAATCGACATCTGGCTGTTGTTTTAGGACGAGCTTCCACACGATGACAGAAGAGGCCTTTACCTCCTGCGCCTCACATACTAAACAACACAGCACACGTAAACACACGTGTCCTCTCACACACACACACACACACACCTGAAGGGAACGGGCCAAACTTTACTCCTGGCCAAGTAACTTTAGACAATTTCTCGTCCACATTCGGGAGCTGTGTTCAGACGTGAGAGGAGGGAGAGCTGGGGAGCAGCCATGTAGAAAGAGAATGCTGTTACTGGAGTTATTAACAGGCTCCTGTGTTTCCCTCCTCTCAGCTGAGCTATTCAGAGCATGGCGTCCTCATCTGCCATAAACACATGCCGACACACAGACGCAGCAGACGGACGCACGGCCCCTCCCCTCTCTGTGCAGTAATATGTTTTTTGCCCATTTACAACAAATTAAGTTTCCCTCAAAGTGAATTTCAAGCTTGGCTGCCTTTGGAGGGCGAGCAACTCTATTTTCATTAATTTTCATTCTTTTCCCCTGAACAAATGATCTACTGTACAGCTCGCTCTGCCTCTCTTTCTTTCCCTTGTTTTCCCTCTCCTTTGCCTTCGTCTTCTTCTTCTTCCTGCTTGCTGTTAAATCTGGGGAAGGCAATGGAAAGCAATTACGCTGTCAGAAAGTGTATTCTGATTTATTAAAAGCCTTGAATGCTATCTGTTTTGCTCCCTCTTTGTGGGGAACCGAGTCCTGACACCCCAGTGAGACAGAGTGAGCGCTCCCCTCTCAGTGCTTCATCCTGAGAGTCATTGAGGAAGCTGCCAGAGTAAATATCCACTGGCAGAGGAGGACAGATAGACGGCTACGGCACATCTGCGAGATTCACTCCAGGAGACAGTAAAAGACAAAGACAGGAGGGAAGAGAGGGAGATGTGTCTGCTGACGTTCTTCTTTCTCTTTAATTTCACAAAGCAGGTTGTCAGCGATGCACAGGAATGTGGGCCCACCTGCACAGGCTGGACTTCCTGTTCAGAGAGGGGAGGGTGAGGCGAGACAGAGCGCTAATTATGAATAAGTTCCAATTTCCAAAATAAATATTATCTCTGTCTGGGTAACTTGAAATCTCTTGGGACAACATCGTAATGAGGATGAACAGAGGGTCAGCGCTGGGCGACATTCACCTGCGTTGATTCCTAAAGCTAGAAACACAAACTGGCTCAGACCAGCGATACACACGCTCCCTTTCATAGCACGGTACGCATTAGCAACCATGCCCCCCCCCCCCCCAGTCCTCCCAAGTTCTCCCTCATTACTGCGTTCTTGATGGCCAGAGAGATGGGAGAGATGCAGGGGTGGGGGATGGTTAATAAAGCATCGAGTATCCTGGGGGAACCATTGGCGGGAGATAAGAGGCCATGCAGCAATATGACGTAAAGACATAGATCATAAACCTGCTTATCTTCCGCTCCCCCTGGGCCGGCCTTCTTCGTCAACTCTCCGGGACAAAGGACAGTCACGGCTCGGCGCTTTGCTCGGATTCCTGCGTTTGACTAGAGACGCGACGCCGCGCTGGCGCGAAGCGTCTGACGGAAAAAGGGTCAGTCGCTAATGAAGCGAAACAGAAAGCTGCGTTAAAAACAGGGACCGTTGCCGAGGAACCTGCCATTATACGATGATGACCTTTCCATCTTTGAGGAATTTCCTCAGAGATGTGCCACGGAGGTGCTGTAGGCGCTGATTAACATATTATTAGACAATAAAGAACTGAGCTCTTTCATCCAGATACCTGTTGGCTTCTGCCAGGGGACACGCGAAACGTACCGGGGCCAACAGGGGACAATTTAAGACAAAAGCAGAAAAGAATGGAAACAAAATGGCAAAGACGCAACGCAAGGACCCAAAAAGTTGAGGAAGCAAAGAAAACAAGGAGGGAGAGTTTGCAGCGCTGCGCCTTCACTTCTTCTTCTTCTGCCTTTTTAAAACGGATTTTTTTCCCTCTCTGTTTGATGTTAAGGCCACGGCTAATACATTCATGAACAGTCTGCCACTAAAGGAAAAAAGATTGTGTTATCTGGAGCTGTTTACCTCAGCTTGGGGAGAGGCAGTTTACTCATCCGAGCGGCGCCAGCTTGCTCGTGTCTGTCTTGAATATATGCTAACAAAGCAACGAGAAGAAACATCTCTGTTTGGGGGAATATATGGCAAACATTTCTAATCTTCTCTCTGACTCCATCTGTCTCATTTGTAAGTGGTACTGAGGTGAAAAATACTGACACTGAATATGTAGCTGGGTGCTTCATGCATACTGTATGATTAAACCTGTCTGTGCTGAGAACAGACCAGAGGCTCCGGGCGATGATATCATTTGGAACCAGAGTGTGCACAGAAGCAATTTGAGAGCGTCGCTGTATTATTTGAGTTCCCACTGATGCACGCTCTCCACCAATCGTCGCCTGAGCTGTCAGTCACTTCAGCCCATTCTTAGAGCATCTAATAACCTACAGAGATCAATTGTACTCGAAGGACCTTTTTGATTTGCTGTGTCCCACTCGTCAACACTGCAGGCGTCCACCAGGGGGCAACCATGGCACCTTGGCTTCACGTTGGGTAGCCATTTTGTCTGAATATATAGTCTATCTTCCATACTAGGAGGAGGTGCCGAATAACCACCATTATTTATACCCCAGTGACCTCGTCTGTGACGTAAGCGGGTGAGACCAAGTGGGAGGGGGAGGGGGGAGGTAAAGATGAACCTTCTATAAGTTGTGTTGTTTTTTAACTGTGGTTATGGTGGCAGCTTTGTATCTAACATTAGGTGGGAACATATAGAAGAGGCCTTTCAGGAGGAGGGGCAGCAGCCTGAAGGTTCCAAGTCAAAGATAACGATGACAACAGTTTGAGTTATTTATTTATTTTTTATCACTATTGTTTTGAATTGCAAGAAACTGTGGACTGGTCCCGTTCAAATTCTATAAGAAAAATCATTAATCGAATCCTAATTTGGATTCCTGCTCACGAGGAATTCGGCCCTAAAAGACACTTCTGGCCCTTCAGCTCCAGTGTTGACGCAGTGCTGAGAGTGCTCATGGATCCTCAGATCTCTCATGAACACGTGGCTCCAGTCTGATCCTGATGGGACCTGCAGCAACGTGCGTTTCCGCTGTTTTCTGCGTCTCCATCAGTTTGCGTAGCTCGGCTCCTCCAGCGTGGCTGCTGACCTTCTCCTCTCTCCACGGCTGGAGTGGCTATTGATTGGATCTTGGCACTCAGTGTACAAACACAGAGATAAGGAGAGAGAGAGGCAGCCAGGCAGATATAGCTGCAGTGCCCACTCCACTCCCCTCCTCCTGCTCCAGACTCAAAAAAAACCCCTGTTTTCGAGACTCCACTCCCACCCAGACATGGCACCTGAACACTGATAGCAGACAGGATTAGGTCTAAAATTCAATCCCAGCCGTCTAAGTAATGTTAAGTCACTCCAACTCAGCACAAGTGATCTGTCATAATCTCACCTTGATGTGTGAGATTTCAGAAGAAATAACCAGTACATAACAAGTAGTGGCAGGGAGTTCAGGCCGCTCATTGACACTCTCTTCCCATCTGGTGTGCGGGCAGCGGCTGTGCTGTGTCAGAGGTGACTAATAGTGTCACGGCTCCTCCCTCCCCTCTGGGGCCCGCAGAAGAAAGAAAAAACTCCAACTGCTGTCTCTGCAACTACTGGCACGCCGCCTACTGTCAAGAAAACAAACCAAAGGAAAAAGCTTTGTCGACAGGAATGCTGGGCAAATCAGCAGCTTCCACTTCCATATGGCCAGCGGACACATGAGGGACGGGACGGACACGAAAATGACTTGGAAAGACGGAAGCTGTCTGTCCAGAGAGGCCGGTGAACACTGCAGTAGGTCAACCACGCGTCTGTCTCTTCCCCTGCGTCTCTGTGGACACCGGGGCCTCAGGGGGAGACAAAAAGGAAATATTCAGACAGACAGGGACCGGAAGATCAGACGCAGGGGCCACGAACCCAGCAGAGCAGGAACAAGAGGAACCAAACCTTCTCCTCCAGGGAATGCCATGAACCCTAACTGTGTGTGTGTGTGTGTGATAAGCACCACTGGAATCGTCACCACCACCACACAGCTTCCAGTACACAAACACAAGTACACTAAAATCAAACTCTTGTTTACTCCAGGAAATAACAACGTCAGTGCCGTGAAGGACATCAGCCTGGATGGAGGTCAGCTCCACTTCCATCAGCCTCGCTCATCACAAAGGCCCCCCCCAGTCTGCACATCACCCAGATGTCAGAGTGGACGATGCCTTCACAGACCGTCGGCCACGCCTGCGCCCGGGGGCCGCGCCTCCGCTTTAACACCGCTCCCTGGCCCCTGCTGGGCGAGAGGATGACTCATGGAGACGGACGCTCCTCTGGTGTCCGGAACTACCTCAGCATGAGCACTCTCCGAAATGAAAGTCAGACTCAGCGGTGAACTCCACGGGGGGGGTACAATGCAAAGACCCGCCTCCAGCAGGAGTTCTCCAATGACTGGTTAAAGAAATCGTTGGGGGACTGGTGGACAGGTATCGCCTCTGGTGTTGTTTAGGTTTCGGTATGGATACCAATATGAAGACACAGCGATGCAGTGATACAGGAGCAGGCCAACAGCAACATAAAGACTTTAAAAGAGCAGCGTGTTTCAGGCCTGTGGGTGATTTCCTGACTCATGCCAGCTGAGAGACGAAGACTGCAATCTACACACGAGGAAATGAAAACATGCACGGAGCAGAGCGTCTCTGGGGCTCAGAAATGAACAGATTTTGTCAGCGTTCCTCAGATGATGAAAACAAGATTGGATCCACATTGTTTCATTTGCAATTCAAAGCGAACACAGGCAGAGTTTTGACAAAAGGCTCCTGGGTGTTGGTGACGGGACCAAGAGGACGGTTCTTGTGTGGGACAGGTTGACTGGGCCGGTGCTGAGAATCACTGTGACGTTCAGGGAGGAACAGGTGAGGTCAGAGGCTGATCTCCTCATGTGCTGCCCTTTTCATTCATCCCACTCTTTCACGTCTCTCTCCGTCTGTCTGCCTGTTCCCCATTACACAGACAGCCGCTCACTTTAAGTGACAATAAGACATTTGTGAAGCTTAATTAAGAAAATATCAATTGAATAAGCGCAAACAGCGCCTGGCGATAAAGAGAGCTGGAGGTAAACATAGAAAGCAGCCGACACTATTTACAGTATCATGTAGGCTGAGGAGCAGAGGCTGCGCTAAGAGGAATATATTACAGAAAACAAATTAGTCAGCGAGATAGAGGAGTCCCTGTGCAAATAGCCGCGGCTGTTCTATCCGTCCTCATGAGATAACTGCGCCCATTAGAAGGTTCAAGTTATTGTGGTGTTGCCGCACGGGCTCAGCTTCAGAGATGGCAGCAATTGGTGTTCAAAGTATGATGCAGACAGAAAGCTCTCCTCATCTCTTCCCCTCTGACCTGTGTGTGTGTGTGTGTGTGTGTGAGGGTGCACGAGATAGAGAGGGGGGAGGGTGAAGACAGACAGAGAGAGAGAGAGAGAGAGATGAGAGGGTGGGGCTGGGCTGTCTGCCACCCAGGCCCAGAGAACATAAAGAGAAAAATACGGCCATAAACGCTCTCTATGACTATGAATACTAATACTGACTCTGTGAGCCACAGCAACCAGGTTCCCTGTGTGTTCCTCTCTGTGTCTCTCTGTGACTCACAATAAGCTGGACACAGACTGACCCTATGAAATAGGACAATACCCTAAATAAATAGTACTGAGTGTTAAACCGTGATGTTGAACCCAGCATGGACGCCTGCTGTCTCTCACAGCATGAAAAGGCCAAGTATCCATTTATTTATTTATTTATTTATATATTTATAGACAAATACTGTAAACGGTTAGTGTAAACGCTGACAGAGCAGCGGCTCATGAAGTACGTGCATTTCCATTAGTTCATTTCTCGTAATTACTAAAAAAACATTTGCTGTTCCAGTCATGGGGTCAAAACTCTAACGTTTCCATTCTCCTTTCAAATATATGACGACATTTAATAATTATTATTAATGAACACATTAGCAAAGTGCCTTGATATTTCATCATTATTCAACATTTTGTTATTATTCACGTCATCTGTTTTCTTTGCCGCTTGTATCGTCAGCTGTTTTCATGCTGTGCTTTCCACATCTCTAAAGTCCTTTCTGTATTTTTATTTTATTTTTTTCTTTTGCTCAGGTCCTCCCTGCGACTCGCCCCTCGCAGCCAGAGCTCAGCTTCCCCTGACAAATGTTGGAGGACAGAGGAAAAAGTGGTAATCTCTCAAGCATTTCTAATGAGTTTTTCTCCCACAATTATTTGATAAGAGCAGACAAGACTAGAGGCAGCATGTATGATACACTAGCTCCGACTGCCGAGGTGAGAGCTCTGCTGATTACACACACACACACACAGCGCCACGTGCACACACCCAGAGGCCGACACAGCCCGTCATCTTAGAGTGCAACACTCCTCATAATAACATGAGAGGCTGGAGTTATGACTGGCAGGCACACCTGAGCTACCAGAGCAGTTCTCCCTGAACACACACACACACACACACACACACACACACACACACACGACTCACCACGCTGAGGCCCAGCTGCTCCCTCTGCAGGTAGGGCAGGTTCCTGCGCTCCAGGCTGGCCAGGTAGTGCTGCAGTCTGGAGTAGGTGTACGGGAAGCAGTAGGCGAACTGGTAAACATCGTCCTCTCTGTCGAAGCAGAAGGCGAAGGACATGACGTAGTTGCGCCGGTGGTCGGGGCAGCGGTAGTAGTACACGTTCTTGGCCGGGAGCCTCTGCCTGCAACAGCCGAGCACAGACGCGTGACGGAGGTCAGTTACAGGACGGATGGGAAAAAAAAAGTGCAGAGGCACAAAGTCAGAATTGAGAGAACTGTTCAAATCACTCTCATCAAGTTTTGTTCGTCTTCCGGAGACAGAGTTTTACTGAACTCAACTTAAACTGGATCAAAAACAACAAACAAGGCTTCAGCTAACTAACCACACACTAGATTAACAGCAACAGAAAGCATGAGCAGCTCTGACTCGACATGGAAGACGCCCTGGCAACAGACAGAGGGAGAAAGAGGACAAAGGGACATCCATGTGGACATGTTAAGATCCTCACCACACGTATACTGGACATTAAAACAAACCAAAGAATAATTTCATGTTTATTTCTCTAGGTTATAATTAACATCTGCCTTCACCTGCCCACCTTCAACAACCCTCTCATTTATTACCCAAAACAAACACAGAAGGAAAATCAGAAGACAGATTTGATTTAATCCAGACGGAACCATTCTTCATCATTTATCACAACCTTTCAAATGTACATTTTTCATAAAAACGCCCCAGTTCTCGTTCATCATTTTAAGCAAACGCAGGCTGCGAAAACACACCGATAAACACTGCAAATAGATTTATAATAAAAAGGATGTGAGCAGCAAAACAATGTAAATTCAATTTCATTTAGGGTGAAAAACGATCACGTAACGTGATGGATCCAAAGGCCAGTTAAATTAACGACGACGCTGCTCTCCTCCAGAGTCGCTGTGTGTCCTCGAGGTCTGGAAGTCAGCAGTGGTGCCAACTACCTTCTAAATGACCCAAGGAGATCTTAACCACGCCTACTATGACGCTGCGGTGACATACGAGAGCGTTTGCCTAATGTGATAGCAAATAGTTTACAGGGTTAGAACATGGCTTTGATGTTTGGTTCATTCTCTCGGAACTCGTACGGGTGTGAGCGATTCTCAGACAGGAAATGAAGTCAACACGGTGTGCGGAATGTGTGGCGTGCTCAGCGTCCTGGGCTAAATAAAGCTGGCGTGAACCATCGCTGGGGTCCAGGACAGTGGGAGTGCGTGTTTTCTTTTCACACTCTTGATCTGTCTGTCTCCGTCTCGCTCTCTTTCCTCGTTTAGCCCTCATCCGCTGAGACGTGCTGACAAGGATGTTGCATGCATGCAAGTGACTGCCTCATTTCCTTCTTCCTCTTCCTCCGCTTTCCCTCTTTCCTGTTTTTCTCCAAACCTCCCGTCTCGTCCTGTCACTCAGCGAGTCCACCTTGACGGTTTACGCGAGGCCGAGCGAGCATCGGGGGAACGGCGGCGGCGCCGAGGATAAAAGCGGGAAGAAGAAGATGAGGACGATGAGTGATTGGTGGGTTTGGGGTGTTGGGAGCAGGGAGAAAGGTGGAATAAGGAGATAAGGGGAAGATGAGAGAGCAAAGCAATGGCAGATCTGGGCCTGATACGGGATATATATCTATATATATATATATATATATATATATATGGGAAGCGGTGGCGGCTAGTGATGCTGGTGCTGGCTACTGAGCTAGCGTCTCTGGCAACAGATTAGATGAAGATGCTATCGGGCCTGTGATAGGAGCAGCACCTGATAATCAACAAACAGCTTCACGCCAACTCAGACAGAGCCAACTTCTTCCCCTGACTCACCCCTGAAAAGGCGAGGACAGGGAGGAGGAGTTTTCTGTGTCACGCGTCAGGCCTGGCCCCAGACCTGCGTCGAGATGCGCCGCCAACACACCTGCGTGCATCTCCAAACGCTCGAGGACGTCCCCGCTGGTACACGGAGGAAAACAAAAAGCTAAATGGCAGAGGGGGAGAGGAGAGGCCGATGATTCCTTCAGAGGAGAAAGCAGAACGTATCTGCATGTGGCCATCTCAGCAGAATACTAATGCAGGCGGTGGCGAGCTACCACGCCCCGCCTTCACACTGGACCCGGGCTGGATGGACAAAGGAGGAGGAGATAAGGTTCATCTTGGGGGAAAGTAGTTCTTCAGTTTTTTTAAAATCTGGCATGAATATGATGCCTGAGACCGTGTGAAGTTTAAAGTGAATAAAAAACTGACTGGCAAGGACAAAACACACCTCCACATGACACAACTGCAAACGCATATACACCCCCCCCCTCGCCCCGGTGGCACCAGACCTCTGAGGTGCAGGTTAATTAAACTAAGATGACACCTCGCCTCTTTACATATTTGGCTCGGCCCGTCCACGCAGTCCCACCGATCTGCTCCTCTCTCTCTCTCTCTCTCTCTCTCTCTCGGCAGCGTGACCTTGCCGCAGACGGGAAGAGTCCCGCCTATTGATTTTAATTACTGCTGCTCGTCCCATCGCAGACCGGAGGAAAACAGCTCTGTGACGTTCTGGTGGACAGAGAGCGGCTCACGCACACAGACACAGGGAAAAGGACAAAATCTCCAGGACGTGCACACTCGTGCACACACAGTCCCTTTGGTTTTTATCGGAGCGGCGGCTGCTCCTGCGCGGCAGCTGGCAATTTGTTTTATCTAAATGGTGCCTCCCTGTGCTTCTCCCCTGCCCATCTCTTGACGTGGTACAGTGGCGTCGCCGCCAAACAGAATTATCACTGCATGGGATGAGGGGAAAAATGGAGACGCACCCCCCCCCCAGATGATAACGCACTCACACGTGGTTTTACAATTCAGTGATTACAGAGACGGAGAAACACAAACAGGAATATGCAAAGAGCGGCTGAAGCAACACGACCAACTCAGGTCATTCCTTTAAAACACGGGGACAGTTTGACTTCCAGTGTCTCATCGTAGGAGACACAAGCCACACAGCAGCGAAGACAGAGAGCAACCGACAAACAGAGAAAGAGACGAGAAGATTCAAAGTCAAAGGGACAAATCCACGACAAGGGGAGAAGGTTTCCCAGAGAGCGAGCTGGCGTCACGGCTCGCTCTCTGGGCTTCCCCCCCTCTGAACCGCCGGCAGAGACAAGCTCCCGCTTGTTTGACGGCGCTGGTGTCTCCCTGACGAGATGAAGCCCTTTAAATTGGTGGCTTTCATACGGGCGACATCTTGTCCATATTTCCAATTCCATCAAGCGTAGAGGACACGCCACTCACGGCCCATCTGAGCGCCGCCGAAGGCAAAAACGAACAAGATCGCACTCGCGAGGCACGAGCGTGGTGGCCCTCTCGTGCACGCACGCAGATCCACTCCGTTCCTTTCACTTTCTGTCTCTGCGTTGTCTCGTCCATCTCGCCGACTGTTAAAGGTCGTCCCACGTCCCCGTGTAACCGTCGGGACGCAAACATCTGACAGGGAATGACACGTTGCTTGGCTCCCTCCGTGTTAGCATGCCGATCGTGAAAGAGGCGATATATGTTGGCGCCCTAGAACGACGGCAGACGTTACACAGGCTCACTGTTTTTAAAACAGTGTTGCGGCGTTGCAGTAAACCTGCGCGTGGCTGCTCGTATCCGTGTGCAAAGAGGTGAGCACGTGTGTGCCAACATGACGGCGTCCATGTTTTTTCAGTGCAAATGTAATTGCAACAAAGCTTTCTGTTACTAGGCAACCTGAGCTCGCTTTGTAATGCGCTGGTATGTTTATTAACACGTCTCAGTTTGGGAACATGTCACCAATAACGTGTAACCAGAGTCGCGTGTGCCGTGCGACAGGAAGTGGCCGACAGAGCGTGAGGAGGAGGAACACCCCACCTCGCCGCCGCAGCGTGCGAGGCCAGGCGTGGAGTGGAGAAGAAGCACGTTACACCCGGAGGCTGATGATGTGAAATGGCTGCGATTAATGCCGCCGGTGGAGTCCACTTGCTCGCGGCGGAGAGGTTTCCCAGGAGGCAATAACACCAGTGAATTATGGGACATCCCTGTAACGAGGTAGCAGAGCCTCGCACACCTGTGGTGACAACGGGCCGTTAGCGCCGCTTCTCAGGTCAACGACAGGAATCTGATGAGGCTGAGACACGGTGGCGGTGGCGGACCCCCCCCCCCACCCGCTAATGGCTGCATCAAAACACCCAGAAGGCCCAGCTCCATCGGCCTTTTAAAGGCTTCCTCTAAGCCTCGGCGGTGACGATGCTGCGTCGACGTTTTTTGTTTTGTTTTATATAGGCAGATTGAATTAGTTAATTAGTGGCAGGACTCGCAGCGTTTACACTGCGATGAAAACCAAGGTGGGCGTGCCAAAGCCAGCCAGTCGGTCCCATCACAGCCACAGAGCCTCACCAGTTCAGATTATGCAGCGGGCGTCGAATGGGAAGTTATTTCCATAAAACTCTGAGAGCGGCCATAAATCTTGGGAGTCTCATCTAAATAAAACATGTCTGCTGTTTACAGAAGTAACCTGGTTTGTTCTGCTGATGCGTTTCACATGGGGGGCGTGGCCTGAGTTTCCGTCTGCATCTCCTCTGGACATTCGTCTCTTTTTCATGTCTTATTTTTCCCTCTCGGCCTTATTTACTGTTGGGGTGTAAACCAAGTTGTCCTGTTGGCCGCGTGTGCGCGTGTGTGTGTGTGTGTGTGTGCTCCTCTCTCTCCAAACCCTAATCGGCTTCATTTATATTCTGATAGAAATACAGTGCTCATGCATTCACACGGGATACTTTTATCAGCCCTGAGGTGGCGAACACGTGGAATAAATGCATGAGGATTGGCAGCAGCCGCTCGAACCCGAGATAGCGCCAATGGGGAAAAGGCAATAAACATAAAATATGGATTGACTTTACTCTTTTTATTATTTTTAAGCGAAGTTGTCTTGATAAATCTCTGCTGGAGCAGTTTCTCATTTCTAAGGCGTCTGGATGAATATTTTGAATAAAATCTGAATATTTAATTTGTTTAAATCTCAAATAGAGAATAGAATATTTTAGTTTGGCCATGTTTGGGATAAAGAGTGCCAGCAGAGGGCCACACCTTTGACATGTGAGAGCCGCTCACGGAGCAAAGCCTGTGATTTCATCTCTGTTTAGAAGAAGAACCGTCGCCTTAGAATTCCAGATGAATTTGAATTGCTGTAGATTCAGTATGAGTCACTGAGTCCTCGTCGTGATCACCCTCGCTATGCTCGATGATGTCAGCTTCTCCCAATCACAGTAATAAAGTCCAACCTGCCCTGGTATATAGAAACCCATCCCAGAGGGGCCTCGGCTAGACGCAGCACGCTGGGTGCGCTGGTAGCCCGCTCCCCTGCGTGCTGAGGGCCAGCAGGGCAATTAGCCGCGAGCAGATGATCAGCGCGCCCTCGCCACTGTGGCGCCACCGCTCTCCTGTGGGGCAGCAGGGCAGGTGCACGTTTGTCTGCAGTAATGGGGGCACGTAGGAAATACACACAGGCGCCCATAAAAAGAGAACATATAATCTCACACACACACACACAGAGTGATAAAATGATGATGTCAGCGTTGAACCTCTGGTGGGCAGCTGTGGTGTGTGTGTGTGTGTGTGACACACACTAACATTCAGCATCGTGTCGAGTACAGTTGCAGAGCAGGTGAAGTCTGACACTGACTCTTCTTCCAGATTTTGTTTCAACTTTAACATTATATTCAGATAGTCATGAGTGAATGTAAGAATATCCAATGATGTCAGTGTGTGTGTGTGTGTGTGTGTCACACAGAGTGATGAGATCATTCTCTCTTGCCAGAGGAAGCCAGTGCAACACATGACACATTCTGAAATCACTCATTAAACTCCACACAGAGATGAGCTCAGCTCCTGTCGCCCATTAAAGCCAGTGGAGAACACTTCTGTGATTCATTTATCCTAAAGAGACATATACTTGAGCCCGGTACTAACAACGTGGTCAGAACACAGAATGGATACATGTACTATGGGAGTGCAGATTGTGTAGAGTGGTTTCTGCTTCTGATGTCACACAGTATTTATACCCGGTGACTTTACGTCGACGAAGAGCGTGAGAGAAAGCTTCGCTGCAGCGAATGAAAGCAAGGACCTAAAAATAAAACTCTCTACATTTCAGGATAAAGAGTGAGAGCAGGGAGAAGCGGGGTCAAAGTTCAGGAAGACAAATGAGGAATATTTGCCATTGGTCAAGAATGAAAAGTTCACGTGAAGTTTCGGTCAGCGTTCTGACGCCGGAGGTCGCGGCAGAGATGATCACTGGCGGCCCGGTCACGTGGCCACTGAACTCACCTCAACTCTCGATCTGTTTGCCCGGCCCCTCCCTCAGGGCTCGGCTGGCCGTGGCACAGAGATGCCAGCTTGTCTGCCCACATTTCCCCCGGCACGGAGGCGGCAGCTGGGGGCCTGGCCGCCCTGTCTGCCTTCATACTCCCCAGCATATATCACACACACACACACTGCCTGCAGCCAGACGGGTGTCACCATGTGTGTGCCAGGGATAACAGCCCCCACAGGAGGGGAGGGCTGGGGGGAGGAAGGA
This sequence comes from Pseudorhombus dupliciocellatus, assembly GCA_016785235.1. Classification (NCBI taxonomy): domain Eukaryota; kingdom Metazoa; phylum Chordata; class Actinopteri; order Pleuronectiformes; family Paralichthyidae; genus Pseudorhombus; species Pseudorhombus dupliciocellatus. The sequence continues at coordinate 1,209,543 of JAFBJW010000248.1, forward strand.
GTCGAGGGTGAGGCCGAAGGAGGGAGAGGGCTGGGTGGATGGGCGCTCGGCCTCTCAGGCAGCCAGATGCTGCCAATTAACTTCTCGTGCCGCCACGGGGCTGTGGGGGAGTCTAGCACCTGTACCAGCCAAGTCCCTCACGCACGCACGCACGCACACGCACGCACGCACACACGCACGCACGCACACACACACACGCACACACTGTTGCACCACCGTGTGCTGTAGATGGAGGCCACATGTCACCTCAGAGCTTTGGAGACAAATCTCTCTCTCACACAGACACAAACAGAATCACTCTATTTTACTGTATCAGTACTGCCTATATATATATATATATATTCTTCTCCTTTCCCCCAACAGGTGTGCACGGGCGCAGGTCCATGCACAGAGTCTGCAAACACACAGACAGCTGTGCACCACTGACAGTGACCTCCTCCTCGCTGGGAATATTACCCACGGATAAAAGCCTCTCTCCTCTCACTGTTTGTCCCTCACTCGCTATATGTTTGCGTGTGTGTGTGTGTGTGTGTGTACATGCTGTCAGGCAGTGTTGGTGATTATACTAGACAGAAGGAATTACAGGCTATTACAGAAGAGAGCCTGTGGCTGCGGCAGCCAGAGCCACACTGGCCTTAAAGGCTTAGGGCTCTCAGACAGCCAGCCCATTATTTCCACCACAGCACCAAGACAGAAATACAGAAAACAGGCATGAATCTACGCCGCGATATGGCACTTGTATTTCATAGGATCAGCTCAAAGAAAAGTATGTTTACTATTCAGTGTTTAGCTGCAGGACAGGTGACCACCACTAACACTGGACACATCATGGCTCCACGTTATGGAGCATGTCCCTGAACACATCATGTGTTCACCGATATGTAAATGTCCCTGAACACATCATGTGTTCACCGATATGGAGCATGTCCCTGAACACATCATGTGTTCACCGATATGTAGCATGTCCCTGAACACATCATGTGTTCACCGATATGGAGCATGTCCCTGAACACATATGTGTTCACCGATATGTAAATGTCCCTGAACACATCATGTGTTCACCGATATGTAAATGTCCCTGAACACATCATGTGTTCACCGATATGTAAATGTCCCTGAACACATCATGTGTTCACCGATATGTAAATGTCCCTGAACACATCATGTGTTCACCGATATGTAAATGTCCCTGAACACATCATGTGTTCACCGATATGTAAATGTCCCTGAACACATCATGTGTTCACCGATATGTAAATGTCCCTGAACACATCATGTGTTCACCGATATGTAAATGTCCCTGAACACATCATGTGTTCACCGATATGTAAATGTCCCTGAACACATCATGTGTTCACCGATATGTAAATGTCCCTGAACACATCATGTGTTCACCGATATGTAAATGTCCCTGAACACATCATGTGTTCACCGATATGTAAATGTCCCTGAACACATCATGTGTTCACCGATATGGAGCATGTCCCTGAACACATCAACAGGATTAAACTATACACGTATACTACATATATCAGTCGGTGTCTGTTTCCGCTCAAAGGTGATTTTGGCTCTCGACTGTAGTTGTAGTTTTTAGTGACAGAGAACGAGTGAGCGTGAGCTGGAACGATGCAAACACATTCCATCCGTCTTTGAAAGTTACAGCTTTTGAATAAACAATCAAGAACAGAATAGAAGGATCCATTTCTGTTGGCCTGGTCTCGCCTTCAAAAAAAGATGGTTAAATCTTCACAAAGTGCGTCACGAGACGCTGTATCACAGCAGCTCATCTGAAGGAGGGAGGCTGTGGCTCCCGCAGCATCACGACCACGTCAGCCTCGCTCGAGTGGCTCCAGCGCGTCTGTGCCCTGGCAAAATAATCCTTCTTTCACAAAGTTAAACATTATTAGGTTAAATATCCGCCCTGGCTAAACATATAAAAACCAATCCCAAGATACTCAAGTATGAAAGAAGGAGGAGAGCAGCTGATGGAGGAGGAGGAGGGAGGAGGGTCAGCGTGAGTCAGTGACGACACCTCCTCTGTTTATCAAAGAGTTTGTTGGGAGAGAAGTGGATTTCATGCAAACTAAAGTAAACCCAGGTTCAACATGAATCAGCTGATTGTTCTGACACACAAACAGCTCACTTCACACACGTGCACACGCACACGTGCACGCTCTCCTCCATCAGCTGTGCCTGTTCTCCGGGTGTTCACAATGACAGATGACGTGTCACGGAGCTAAAAGGGAGAATATTTTACTGTAGATTGAAAGAGGAGGAAAAGAAGAGATGGGGGGGGGGAAGAAGAAGAAGAAATTGCACCATTACGGCAGAGAGGTAAATCATCCAGTGTGCTGCAGATCACAGGATGGCATTTTCATTTACACACACGCGTGAGCGTGATCCGCCCGGACGCCGTGCTTCTCGCTCTGTTTCACATGCAGGCGTCCAGAGCGGCGGGATCAATGGCGGCCTCTGCTGATTAGCCTTAATTGAGGAAAGAGGGCCATGGGAACAAAGGCACATTATGACCTTTTCCCTGTGTGTACACAGCTCACGCTAATAAGACACATTCACATCATATCACACTGACCAGGAGCTCCTGAACACATCAAAAGCCCTTTCTCTCAGGAACGCTATGCAAATGGACGGCGCCCAGAGGAAAACAAGCCCGGCAGATAATTGACTATCCTCGCCATGGTTTTGTGCCTGAAAGGTAATTTTCACTCTCCTGAGGACATGCTGATCATTCTATCAGACGAGAGGAGGTCGGCACGCGATGGAGAGATTGGCAGCGTTTCACATCCAGGTCTCTCTCTCTCAGTTTCTGACTGAGTCAAACATGAGATAAGAACACGGTCGTCCTCACTGCTGCCCGCGGTGTGGCCGCCGTGCAGCAACACACAAGCCAGCAGAAGAAGAAGAGGACGCGTCATGTTACAGACTATTTATCTTGGATCATTTAAGTTTCACATTTGTAATCAACTACCTGGTCATATGAAGGAAACAATAAATGCAGAAACCCGCCCCTGATCCAGATCCACAGAGACACTAACCTTTGACCCTTGACCTTAAACGCTGTCATGCCTCAGGAACACACAGATGTGGAGCTTCTGACCCGCCATTTTCAGTCCCTGGTCAGACTGAACGAGCTTAAATGAGGCTGCGAGACGTCAATGTTCTACACTCACTCCATACAGGTGGTGCTTTCAGAATAAAAGCAAACCATCACTGACCCTTGTTACAGCAGAGTGGAATCACAGAGGAACGACCTCGTGACTGACACAAGAACAGGCCATCACATTACTAGCTAATGTTGACCAAGGTGGACGTGCAGTCAGCTGATTATTCTGACAACCACATTCCCAAGAATCGTGTTCCTGCCTAAAAAAGACGGGCACCTCTGACAAATGCCAAGGGTTAATGTAAACACACACACACGCGGTGATTATCACCACAGGTACGTGCGTCTGCTTGCAGCCGCTCCCACAGGGAAACTCGCCGTGCAGCTTCTCCACTCTCATTTTTCATTGTCTGCTTATGATGCCCCACGTGAGCGCGCTGACTTTCATTTAACCCCTCACAACACACACACACACGTATGATGCCGGCCCCTCCTCTCTGTCTCCAGCTCTTTCTTTCTTCCTCACACACACACACACACACACACACACACACACGCTGCTCCCTGGTGTTTCATTGCAGCAGCTTAAAGAAAGCTATGCAGGCGTGTCGGCTACATGCTGCGGCCGCACACCGAGGTCACCGCGACCTGTTCAGATCAAAAAGAAGAGGAGAGGTAGTGTAGCGTAGTTCTAATCACACAAAATGCTTTTGTTTGTTCTGCCTGACGGTTGTGGGTTAGTGGGTGTGTACGTTATCCCTGGGGGGGGGGGGGGGGGGGCTGCTTGTTCTTTAGCAGGGGGGGGGGGGGTGGCTGCTTGTTCTTTAGCATTGGACTAAATACAGTATGTTCATGCAATGTGTGTCCTGTAGGGGCTCGGCTGGTTCCCAGGAGGTCAAAGGTTAGTTTGCATTGTCATCTCCGTCAATAGAGACAACTGTGGCAGCAGCACGAAGCAGAGGCTGCACCGGTTACACTAGCAACACAAAACCAGAGATAAAGAAAGGGGAGGGGCAGCGCTGGGCACAGCTGCCACGTCGCTAAGCACCACACAGCTAAAACTCGTTTGTTTGGTGATTATTATTATTATTATTATTATTTACCTATGACTAAAAGCACTTTAAAGATGAATAAGATCAATAATAATTACATTTTATTTGCTACCTATGTTTTGAGTTACTTTGCTTTCACCTCCTTCAGTAAATAAAATATGGACAAATATCCAGTGTTTTATTTGCAGTTTCGTATGTTGTGCCTGGAGCTGCTGCTCTGCTGCCCTTTCCCTGTCGCCATGAAGTGAGCGCGTTAACGTCTGGCGTGTCCGTTGCACGCGTGTGCTGATTGATGCCTTCCAGGGCAGTCGCGTGATTGAAACACCTCCTCGCCATAAAGCTGTCGTGTGCGTGATGGAGCCGCACGCTCATTTTATGCATCACACCTGTCCCCCCTCCTCCAAACGCTGACACCCAATCAAATAGCAAAATGGGCATATTTGTTTTCCCGGCCTTGAAAGGGCTTTTGCAGAGGGTTGTATTTTTTTTTGCATGTGTGTGTGTGTGTGTGTCATACTAACTCACACACAAAGAAAAGAAAGAATGAGAGAAGAAGAGCGACCTAAAAAGACAGAGCAGCAGTGGTTAATTAAAGATGGACATTTTATAAATACAGCCTGTTCAATCGAATTCAAAAACACATGGTGGAAAATATTTACTTAGTGTCTTGATTTAATTCACTTTCACTGAATGTTGGCTTTTATTCATCCATTAGAATGAATGTGGAACAGAAAGGCTCACGTGGACATTTCTGTCTCTGTGGACGTGGACAGGCGTGGTGACTGATCGTCCTGTGACCCGCCGCTGCACCGACTCACTGTCAATGGAGCAAACGTGCGAGCTGAGGAACGTTTGGGAAACCAGGCGCATTTCTAAAAATAACCCTGAAAGGCCCCTAAAATAATGACCCTGCTGCTGCAGCGTCTTCGGCTGGCAAGACAAACGACATCCATTCCCGCTCGGTGCCTTTAATCAGCTTGTGATAATTAACGCCACACTCCATTGGCCAAACAAATATCTTTGTCAAGGTGTTAGTTGCTGTACAAGTTTTTCTCCTGTTCTCATAGACAAGATAACAAGCAGGCTTTAATTGCCTTAATTTTGTGCAGTAGTGGTACTTCTATAGACGTTAGCGGCTCTCGTCACCCTTGGTTTCCCTCTCACTTCGGTCCCTCTCTTTCCTCCCTTCCCAACAAGTACATAAAATATTTCATCACGGCGGTGGCGGCGGTGGTGGCGGTGGCGGCATCAGACTTTAATAAAGTGAATGACCTTGTGGGATTGCAGAGGGGATAGATTAAGTTTGCCTTCCCTACTGGCAGAGGCAGCCACCTCTGTGGGGTTTCTTATCGGGAGCTTTACTTAATTACCTGCTTTAATTCTAACATTCTCTAAAATGACCCCTCACCACCGTGAGACGAGCTGTTTTAATTACACAAATGAATACGTGGCTTATCGGCCGGGATCAGCGCTCTCGTTTGTCACAGTAACAGCTAAGGATGCCGCTGATGATCACGCTATCGGCCACACACAGAGGGAGGAGGCCGCCGACGCTATCCAGTAACTGTACTGCAGAGATACGGACGATTACGAGACGCACGTTGGACATGGCCGACATGTCCAGTTAGTCATACCGCAACCAGACGAGTTTGATCGTGCACTGACGTGCCCCGCAGCACCACGGTAAAAACCATCACGGCCCAAAAGAATTGAGAGTCAAACTACTCCTTCACCAGCTCTTCCCTCAGCCACTGGCCGGCTTGTTTATGATAGTTATAGAACAACATTTCAGAGTGTACCGAGGGTTCCTGTGCAGCACTGCCTGACCAGATTTAATGGGAGAAGTGTCAGAGAAACCATTATAGCAGCAGGGGTACGCACAGCCCTATTACATATGGCTGCCGGCTACTAATGTGTATTAGCAGGAGACAGAGGAAGCAAGGTGAGGATAAGTGATTTTGCAGAAGCTGGCTAAGTAGGACAAAGGAGGGAGGGAGCGTGTTCGGGAGGGTGAGACAAAGAGCGGCGAGGGCCAGGCAGCAGAGCGGGTTTTATTTGAGGCGTTTGTAAAAATGCAAAGTGTAAAGTTATGAAGACGCCAATGAGCGAGCGTGAGGTCACGGGCGGACGCCGTGCATCATCTTCACCGATTCTACGCTGACGGTCACAGGGGTGATGGGAGGAGCTAATCCCAGCTGACGTATGGCGAGTGGCGGCGTGCACGTTAGAAGTAATTCCAGCGAACACGAACACATGAACACACACACACACACACCCCGTTCACGCAGGAGCAGGGAGAACGTCCCAGAGAAACGCTCTGGTTTGTTGTCAGCCTCCGTGCGTTCAGCGCTAACCGCTCGCAGGGAGATAAAACGTCTGTAAACACTCACAGATTATGTTCTTCAGCAGGACGACGTGTGACAGCTGTTTCACGTCAGGGTTTTAAAAAGTTTAAATAGTGGAGAAAAACAGTGAACATAAACTATGAACACAGAGGAACTTTCTGTCATTTCATTATTTAGTGACGGCTGCTGTTTTTGTGTAGTTGTGTGTGTGTGTCTGTCAGCAGCAACATTCCAAACGCTGTATTTTTTGACAAGGAAGAGGGCACCTTGCCCAGCCCAGGAATCCCAACTGCAAAGAAAAAAAATCCAGAGCAGGATGCCTGGCTGCCAAAAACATTAGCTTTCATTCTTTATTGAGGCCTTCACTGGCCCCTCCCCCTCCCTCAAGCACCCACTGGCACCAAGTTTTGGCGCCCAGTGCCAGCGGCGCAGGAGGAGCGAGGAGGCACCCTGAGCTCGTTCTGTGACGGCCCCCTCCAACGCCGCGGCCCCGGCGCGTGCTCTGTTCTCCACTGACCAACACTCAACAACAAGCCTGACAGAGCTGTGCCACCAGACCTGAAGGAGACTGTCTGTGTGCGTCTGTGTGTGTGTGTGTGTGTCTGTGTGTGTGTGTGCGTCTGTGTGTGTATTTCACCATTTAAATCCCAGGCCCACATCAAAGAAATCCAAACAAATTTGAATCCTGGCTGCCGACCACATGCATTGAAAAACATTGTGATGTATTTATGCATTCCTTGTTCCAGCGGGTGGAACAGAACGCATCACTGGGTCCCCTCACTTATACTGACGCCATAGATTTGTATCTCCATCGCTTATACGAGCGTTGCCTGTGCACACGCCCGGCCCTCAGCCCAGAGATTACTGCGCCCTAGAAATATTCCTTCAAACAATATTCTGACAAAGAAGCATCTTCCAGACACAGACTGACCCGTCCCCCAACGTCAGAACCATTCAGCATCACTTACTTGACATTCCTGCTCCCCACAGGATGAACCGCACTCCTTCAACCCTCCACTACATTGGACCTGATCACCGTCATGTAAGTGGTCCTCTGACGGGAGTGTGTGAACCTGCCTCAATCAGCTAGAAGCTGTTTGGGGATGCTGCAGTTTATCAGTATCAGTATCAGCTGATATTTACAGACCACTGGACATCATCGAATACTTTACACGGAGAGCACGTGCACTGCTGCAGGCCTCACTGTATGCGCTTTATTCCAATTACAGACGAAGACATATTAACAGACAATTGAAGAAGACATGTCCTCTTCAAATCTTGATTCTGAACCATTTGAAGATTTAAAAAAAGACATTTCCATGACAAAGTTAAACCAGCTGACTTTATCACACGAGCCCCGGCGCTCAACCAAACCAGGAGCAGTAGAATCCGAGAGCTGAGTGAGCTGGGGTGGGGACAATAACGAGCCCTCTGTGATGACATCTGTCATCCACCTGTGGCTCTCAACTAGATGAGAGGCTTGTGTGTTGACATTCACGGCCTTCAGACGGAGCGAGGGGCTGACACGTCAGCTGATAATTCAGGAAGTGCAACACACGAATAGATTGGACAGCATTGTTCTCTAAATGACAAGATCTGTCTTCCCCTCCACCTCCTTAATTATCTGCCGCGCTTCTAATTACACGTGTGAAGGTCCAGAGGACAGTGTTGTGCCGTCTGTCCACTGAAGTTCCAGGAGATAGGCAGCAAGAGAGCAGCTGCTAATGAAGGTGACTGTCGGCTGCTTCCAGACCGGGAGCATTCGCCATGAAACATGATCCACAGTTTACGCAGTTCACCCAGTCTCGTGACATTTCATTAGAAGCACTAGTGTTTACGTCGTTTACGTTCATTATCTGAAGCCAGTGTTTAACAACGAGTCAACAAACTCTGGAGTGGAGGACTCTGCATGGACGGTAAAAACATTGCGGACCAGTCGCAGGTTTGGTTCTGATTCCCTCACCAGAGCCGCCGTGGTTTACTGTGGCACAGATGTTGTCCTTCAGCTGACGGTAATTGTTCTTCAAAATCCACAACATCACACTGCATAAACATCAGACGCTTGGGACACGGGGGAGAATTCCATTAAGAGCAGCGATGGCAGGGAGCCGCGGGTGACCTGGGGGTCTTTAAGCAGCCTTGTAATTCTCCCTTAATGAAGCCGATGAATAAATGATTTGAGGCGCTGTGCGCGAGGAGACTGATCCCCCGTCATGGCGTCTCAGCAGGGTTAGTCCAAACCTCAGGGGAGTCCTCCTCCTCCCGCCTCCCCTCCACCTCCTCCCTTATCCTTTAACACCCACATCTTTGCACCTTCCCCTTCGCTTCCATTCGTCTTTCTCACCTTCCAACCTCCCGCCACCCCCCCTCCTCTCTCCCCTCCACGCTGTCTGTGATTCTAATCTCCTCTAAAACATATATTTCTGGGCTGTGGGAGTCAGCAGACGGTGAAGGCCACTCACCGACTCCACTGACTCATCCCATCATAAACAACTGGTGGGTGTCGGCGTGCTGGTGGCCCTCCAGTTTCAGGCCCGTTCATTTTGATGCTGATTGTTATTTTCCCTGTTATTGTTTTTCTTCCCTGTGACGGGGGGGGGGGTTAAAAGTACAACTCTCTGAGATCAGGCAATCTTACTCTGTGGGCCACAAAACAAAGATGACAGCAATAAAAAGGAGAACCAATTGCTCTTTCATTTCATTTCCACTGGGAAATCAGGCTGAGGGACGAATAAAGGAGCTATAATAATAAAGTTTAAGAAAAAAGGCCTATGGCTTTCCATTCCCTACGCAAACCACCAGAAGTGGCCACTGTGGACGGCACAGGCGCTCAGGGTCGCACGCGTTATTGGGGGGCAGGTAAGAGGATTTGCAGGAAGTGGTGAAAAAAACCCAGAAGCCATTACGAGTAGTTGAAATCGTCGCGTTTCAATTTTCTCCCCCGCCATGCAGAGACAGAGAGAAGATGATGCTGAGCTCTACCTGCGACCCAGACACAATGTGCAGGTGAGCTATTTGAACCTGGAGCTGACGCACAATTAATAGAACTCTGCTCAACCAGGGGGGGGGGGGGGGGGGGGGGGGCAGTGCATGGCTGTATGCTGAGACGTGGTTGTGTTGCTCATTACAGCAGCACACGGTGCAGCCGTCTCTGCATGAGCATCCCAGTTAATGGGCCACAATAAAGACGCCACTGTCTTCATTTTATGGCTCAGTTTTCAAATGGCCTACTTGGCTGCCTCGCCCGCTCCCTCAAAGGAGCCATCTCGGTCTCTTTAAGACCCCTGATATTCTCAGCGCGCTCCCTGCTCCTGGCCGACGCCTCCCCGCCTCCCTGCGTTGCTGACGGCCACAGGCAGCCTGTCGCTAGCCCTGGGCCTTCTCCTGTGCCTTTAGTTTCATTAGCGGGCCCCAGATGCTGAGCTACTTACCAAATTATGAAGGGCCAAAGCCAAGCGCCTCCAGATGGGGCCAATCTATATTCAGATGAGCTGCTTCCTCACATTCAGAGCAATCCCACCCTGATGTCCTACAGCGGCGTCAGCAAACACAAACACGGCCGGGTACAAACAGATGCACGCGCTCACCGAGGAGGCCGTGTGCACTCACACACACACACACACACACACACAGCTTGGTTGTGTGGCTCCGCGCTCTCTCTCTCTCTCTCTCTCTCTCTCTCTCTCTCATGCTGTCCACCTGAGTTCTTACCTTGTATTGTGCAGAGGACACAGACACAGGGTTTTTTTTTTTTCTGTGAATGCACAGTGGCTTCTCTCAGACGACGTCAAGCGCCCTAACAGCATGAAGGCCGAGGCAAGTTTGACGGTAAAATTGAAGACGAGTATAAGGAGGTGACGAGAGCTCGGCCTGGAATCATCTATATAAATATATAGCGTTAACAATCAGCAGATAAGAAGCCTTGTGAGCTCACTCATAACACCGTGCCCTTGATGTTACAGTGGGATGTATATTACACGGATAATTGAACTGGCTTGCATGAATAGAGGAGGAGTAAATCATTACTTTAGCAACGTGTCATCTCCATACCTCCTCTCTCTCGCTCTCTGTTCACACGTCTTCTCCTCTTGTAACTTTGGCTCTGCGGCAGTAATTAAATCAGAGTTTTGAGACAGTCCAATCCCCTGAACTTCACACACCATTTCACTGCTCCCATCTCTGACACCCCGACACAGAGAGGAGAGCCATTTCAATACAGTCATACAAGTCACACACACACAGAGAGAGAGAGAGAGAGAGAGAGAGATGCTCGAATGGTCGTGTGTCTGTCTCTTCACACTCACGCCGATGGACGTGTGTCTATGACTTTAGTTAAAAGGAAGAGAATCTGTTTTTCAAAAGAGAGACAGTGGAGCTGAAACACCACTGTTGATTTAGCTGAGCAGTGTCTGACACACACACACACACACACACAGACTCTCATGGCCAATTCCAAGTCAACCTCAGCTATCAGATGTTTTTTGGGCCACTCAGTAGAAACTACCTATAAATGGTCACTGACATATTAGAACCTTAAAGGTGTTGGTTGTACCTTTTACTGTTGAACACACAACGACAGCTCTGTCGGCTGTAGAGTAAAAAGACGTCAGTTAAAGGTCTTGAGGACTCTCACACACGGTCATACACATAGTCCTAGTTACTACTTGAATTCCCTTGGGGGGGGCGGAGCTGGTTATCGTGTCAGTTTGTTGAGAATCACTGTTAACGTGGGGGGGGGGACGCAGCTGACTTCAAGTACAGTAATCAGGGGACTGTTGGCTGCAGAAAAACTGCAACGCCTCACCTAGTTCATTATAAGATGACACAACCAATTTGTACCTCTGCCTGCTGCAATCTAGCAAATCTCCCCTGACAAAAGCATTTAGATTAGAGCCGTCTGAGGGAGGCCGGCGCTGACATGCGCACCCAGCCTGGAAAAGGGGAAATGAAGTGCCTTTTTAATTCTCCTCCAGGCAAACATAAAACTGTCCAGGTAAGTCATTTGTGGGTTGAATGGAGAGCCAGGAGCAGCTTGCTCTTTCTCTCTTTGTGCCTCCACCTCTTCTCTGGAGGAGCACACGCTACAGCTCACGCACGTCCTCGTCCTCATCTATTCATCTATTTGTTACATTTCGGCCAGCTAATCCTCTTTCACTTCCTCTGGCAGCATGCTCTCGTGCGCTCTCCCTCTCTCTCTCTCGGCGTGTCCTCCGCAAAAGAACAAAGATAAAGTGGAGATGGAGAGAGGTGTTATTTCAGCTAATAAAACAGAACTCTGTGTGATCACTTTCCCCTCTCAAATCTTTAAAAACAACTGGAGTGAGGCAGAGAGGGAATCACTTGCCCCCAGAACATGAGCACCACTCCACGCTTTGGCGAGCCGACCCACACCGCGTTCACAGCGTCGGTGCAGCAGGTGCCTCCTTCTTCTGCTTCACACATCACTCCATTTGCTCTCAGCAGTCAAACCAGTGACGGATAATTTGGTTTGTGCATGTGCGTCTTACTTTCCCCCGCGCTTGGTTTTTATTAAAAGATTTTGTCCCTGTTGACAGAGAGGAAACATCATATACAACATTTCTTTAATCTAAAAATCTTATATAAAACCCATAGACTGTCAAATGACAGTCTGCAGTATCAGGCTCGAGAGGAAACAGCACAGGACGACGCGGCCTCTGTTTTAAATTAAACGTGCAGATGCACAGGCCGCAGGCAGGACGCAGGGTTCTGCTCAAATAAATACAGCAAAGACCCTAGTAAAGCTGAGAAAAGAGGAGAGAAAAAGGTTGCGCTCAGACCCAAACTAGCAACTTGTAATCAGGGGTCGGGGGTTCATCAGCCCCACCAAGAATATCTCTCACCAGCTGCCTCTGAACTGGCTGCAGCACGAGTCAAAAAGCAGGAAGGGACTTTACTCATTGTGTTTTCACACTAAACAGCGTCTCAGGCTTCGGATGGCACCACTGAGACCCACTTGTTATTATGCACATGAAGACACAGTATAATTGTGGTTTGTCTTGTTGCAGCACATCTGTAGGGAGCCCAGACGTTGCTGTTTACATTTCCTCTGCGAATGCTCCTGTTACGCGTCTATTTGTGAGCCGCCGGCGTGACGACGGTGGAGCCTCAAATGTTGCTGCAAACGGCCGCCTGATGCGTTGGTGAAGCAGGTCTGTCTGGAAAAGAATCGGTTTTATTGCTCAAATCACCCGAGTCAGTCCTTGTCCTGTTTGCCCTTAATTAACAAGCGTTCAGTTCTCCTATTAATTAGCGCAAGCTATTAGCTATTTTACATCACTCTTCATTTGTCGACAATTAAAAGGTCTATTATTAAAAGGCGCACCACGTGGTTAATTGTGCGAGCGGCTCAGCAGCAGCGGGGGGGGGGCACGACTTATGAATACAGGGAGGAGTCAGCGCGGGCGCCGCTGTGGTTGACACAACCTTTCCAGCCTGTCTGTCTGTCCTCGGGAGAGGGGCCGTCCCTCCCTCACCGCCGTCACTTGTTTACATGTCCATTCACTTCAAAATGGAATGACTAGAAAAAGAGCTGCGTCAGTGACACCTGCCTGGATCACATGACTACTCCGTTTACAATGTGGAATATTTAGTTTGTGTCAATTTCTGTGATCAAAAGATAAATTATAATTCACTAATAAAGGAGCTGAGGGCGTGAGAACTAATCCAAGAAAGCATGTGGACAGAGAGCTGGGCAGCAGAGGAGGAAAAGCGACTAAAACAACTGGATCCCACAAAAACAAAACACGAGGCACGAGAGAGGACGAAGGGGAGGAAGCGAGGCTGCCTGAAAACAATGTAAAGACAGACAAGGGTGAACGATGAGAGACGCACAGAGCGGTGGAGGTATCCCCCCCCCCCCTCACCTCTCCTCACCCCCAGACCTCTGCCAGGGCTTAACAAGTGGCAAGGGAAGCAGGCAGGCCGGAGCTGCGCTGATTGACAGAACAATTACTGCCAACACGCAACCCAGCGGAGAGGCAGACGTCTCCAAATGGAATTTCAGCACGCCGTTGCATCACGCGCTTACAGGAAGGATTTTGGTGGGAACGCAAAAGTGCTTGACGGACCCACGGACTAATGGACGGACGGACTGACAGTCTCACCAGCTTAGGGCTCGAGAAGTGCTCCCCGGCTTTTGTTGCCCCCCACAAATAAAAGAAGCCTTTACCCTTGATCAAGGTTGGCTGCTTCCAACTTCAGAGGCAATGTTTGGCAACCAGCTCCCTCCAACTCTGACTGCTCATCTGTTAGCTCAGTTAGAGGTGGAGCTATTTTTACCCTCACACCTACTGACTGGCATGAAAAAAAAAGAAGTGGAAAGTTAATTAAAAGAGACAGCACACATCGGAACATTTCCAATATGTTATGGATGGCAGATAGAAGAAGCTGGAACTGATGTGAGGACATGATTTCTAGACAGTGACAAGTCGATTGTGTTTTAATCAGAGTTATTTAGCTTATACAATCACACAGGAGGCTCGTTAGTTAACGCGTGGCTTCGTTCCTTCATCGACTTCTCATCTCAACGTTCCTGGAGGAGTCTCCTCTGCTCATTTAGTTGGAGTAATCCTCGCAGGTTACCGGGAACGCGAGTAATAACGTCGTCTGCTCGGCATGAGGCGTCGGTCTCACGCAGACGTCCCGGCCATTACCCCGCCCCTTGGCGGTCCGGCCTCCAGCAGCTGCATTACACCACGCTCCCTGAGCTTCTAATTAGCTTATCTGGGAAAATAAGGATGCTGGGCAATTCTTTGCTCGAGCGGTCTAACAACAAGCAGACTGCGGGGAGGGCGCTTGGCACCTAGTGTCACCGAGGGGGCTGTTGTCAGAAAAAAAACAACAACAACAAAGCGTTCAGGAACTGTTTGACTTTTCCCAGTTTCACAGCCCCTTTCTCCTCCTGGTGCGTTAAGTCAATGGCCAATCACAAGGGGCAGTTTAGCGCCATAGATTTCAGCCGGTGATGAATGAATTCGACCGGAACGCTTGCAGGAGGAGAGCGGTTGACTTGTGTTTTATTCACCAGCTTCTTTACTGCTCGGACGGAGGAGGCCGTTAATCAGCTGCTGAGTCCATAAAACAAGAGAGTGTTGTTTTTGTTTGAGGCCTCTGATCACTGACAGCCATCGGCCTCTCAGTAATGCAGTCCCTTTTAATGAGTGCATCCATTATTCAGGATTCATCAAAAACAACGTCTAAATGCCAAATTATACAATCCATGTCAGCTCTGACGGGGGGGGGGGGGGGGGGGGGTGCCCTCCCCCCCTCGGGGGGGGGGGGGGGGGGGGGGGATCCCTCCACCTGTAGCAGTGAACTGTAATCTGCCAGTTGTCTCTCACTGAGACGTCCGGCTTAGCCAGCGCCGGCCAAGCCCGGCCGCCCCCGGCCGCCCGGGGCGCCGCGCGGCGCCGGGGCCCCGGGACACGAGGCACCTGCACGGGGAGATAAAGGCTTCAACTCCTGAGCTAATACTGACGATGCTTTTGATAGATACAGACGTGGGGTGGCGGCTGCAGGGCGGTGGGGGGGGTGGCAATCTTTTCCAGCTCACTCTCTCGTTCTCTCCTCCCTGTCTACCTGTCTCAGTAATCTCTCTCTCTTGTACTTTGTGTTTTTCTTCCACCACCCTCTCTCTGTCTGTTTCTCTTCAAATCTCCCTCCCTCCCTCCCTCTCTCCCTCTCCCTCTCTCTTCCTTCTTTATCCTGTCCTGTGTGAGTTGGGATCAGACAGGCGAGGCTCTCCACGCTCTGCCTTTTTATTTATTCCATATCTGTAACTGTCAAAAAGAAGATTGCTGCTTTAGGAGCTGTCGGCGCTTTGTTGTGCTCGCCGAAAGTCAAACAGAAAGTGGTTGTGTTAAAAGCATCTTGACCACTCTGTGGGGACACGGGCAGTGGCAGCCGTGGGCTGTGGGGCCCCAGACGGTTGGGAGCGGCTCGACACGAGTCCACGGGACAGAACGCCTCTGAAACGCCACAGCGCTGAGAGGAGCGCTTAAAACAGTATTAGCCCGGGGAGGTAAATGGCGCCGGGCCTCGGCGCCGTCACCTCCCGGCGTGTCTGTCACTTAAATACCTATTTATGAGAGCTTAGTGAAACATAAACACGGCCAGCGTTGCATGATCGGCACATTAAGAAAAGCTTAGGAAGCCGAACGAGCCTCCTGCTCAGATTAACCCTTGAGGGAGGAGTTTGAACTAATCTGGGACAAATTATGACGAGGTAACTGAAACTACTTTAGTTGCAGCAACACGCGACGAGGAGAGAGGGAGGAGCAGCGTCGCACGCCGCAGTTCATCTCTCGTGCCCGCTGTCTGTTCTCATTAGCCTGCGACCAGCACGCCACGCCACGCCACGCCACGCCACGCCACGCCACGCCACGCCTGGTGCCGGCGCGAGGCTAGCAGACGCACACAGGCCGGGTGGCAGATGCCGGGCGTTTGTGCGGATGCCCTCCATCAACTGATGACAGATGTCAGGGCTCCTCTTGGACGGACTCGACCCGCTGGATACGCCAGCCTGCCCCCCCCTCGCTGCACCAGCCCAATTCCCTCCTGCCACACCTACTCATTCCACCACACACACACACACACGCAGGCACGTTTCTGCATCCATCAGTCAAGCGTTATTACATGAGACAGCCGTCATACTGGCAACCAATGGATCACATGCTAATGTGCCCGGACGCATCCACTCCGGAAATATAAAGTATCAGTCTTTAGAGGGGGGGTGTGTGTGTGTGTGTGTGAGAGAGAGAGAGAGAAAGAGAGACTCCCTGTCTCTGTGCCTGTGTCGACTGACGGACAGAGAGGAAAAGTTTTTCAGCTCACCAAGTACCACAGTACTCACTCACCACTTGGGTCTGCTGGTGGACTTCACCACAGGAGACATGCCGTCTCTGTACAGACTCTTGGTCTTAGAGAAGTTGACCACGTTGAAAATGACTCTCTGGAAAAATACAAAAACACAGGAGACACATTAGAGTCACAAAAACCAGAATAATCAAGTCGTATTTGTTTCTAGGAGGATTCTAGGAACCGGTGTTAGTATTTGGAAAATAGAACCAAGCTATGAGATCCCAACCGTGGTGGACACAGAACCTTTAACATGGACTCATTCTTTAAAAGCGTCTCCCTCTCATGTGACCAGGACGCTGTCCACACTGACAAACCCCCACAATGCATTAGAAGCGCGGGCAAAGGTAACCGCTAGCCGAGCCGCCGCGGCGATCACCCAGCACATTAACATGACAGAGGGGAGATAAGGCAGCTTTAATGTCCTGCAGATGAGCCCGTGTTGCTGGAACCAGGGGCCCGATAAAGAGGCAGCGGCGGCCTCTAATCTGGGCGGACATTACGGTTCCTCCCAGAGGGACGCGAGCTGGCCCAGAACATTAAGCTCCGCCCGGAGCGACGGCGTCTGGCTTTTCACCTCCACTGGACCAAGGACTTTCTTTCTTAGCTTATATGGTGTGTGGAATAACCCCCCTCCCTCCTCCCTCCTCCCTCCCTCCCGCTGCCACGATTAGGATCAGAACATGCAGGGAAATGTGCAGAGAGAGAAATGAATAAATATACAGTTTAAAAAGTCAAATGAATGGCGGTGGTAATACTGCGCTGGGGTAAATGAATCCTATTGATGGGGCGTATCAAATTACCAAATAAGTCCAGGTGGTGGAAGTTAACTGGGTGCCACTGAAATCCTATTACAGGCTCCCCCCACCCCCCCACCCCTCCCCCCTCGCCCGCCTAGCATCAGAGGGACGGGGATTGTGGATTGTGGCAGGCTGATTCAGACTTAGGTAAAATGACATCTAACTGATGTTGAGACTGGCAGCAGGCTCCTGTAGCAGCGAGATAAGACCACTGCTGCTGGCATTTCAATTACACTTTACTGCCCTGCACATCTGTTGCGAGAGCTACTTTTCAGCCTTTTCCCCTCAGGCAAATACAGCCTCGCTCTGACTGCACAGCCTCCCTCGTCATTCTTTACCCACAACAAATTCAGATTGTCTTCCTCCTCAGCTCCACTCTGCCCACTGTCTGGAAGCGGTTGGTTCGGCCTCTTGGACTCAGAGGCAGCCGGGACCGGGCCGGAGAAAGAGGGAAAAGGGAGGTGGGAGATGGACGCGCAACGCCAGGTGCTAACGGAGGTGTGGCGGGGACAGACACGAAGAGGACGAAGGGACAGGGGTGGAAAGAGGGGCTCTGGCTGGGAGGACGGATGCAGCGGAGACAGGCGGGCGGGGACGCACGTGTCCTGTCAGAGCCTCTGTGACTTCACTGCAGCTCAACAGATTAAAGAGGAATCTCTACATCTGGTGATTAAACATCACATCACAGAGAGCTTAAAGCAACACGGGGCAACACCCACTGAATCGTTACGTGCAAGACGCGTGTGCGTCTGCTCTCTAGAGTCGATACCTGGAATAAAACCCTAAGCCATAAAATCCAGTTCCATTTCTCACTGTGTTTCAGAAAGAACGTCCAGATGGTTGAAACTGTTCTTTGATGGACGTGTGCGCTCTCTGAACTCTCACCTGCATGTTTTGTGCCTCATAACAGAATACTTCACACCTCGTCGTTCACCCACGTTTTTACTTTCACCTCGATGCTGAGGTTACACGGTGATAAGAATAAGGCCTCGCCCCATGCTACCCTGTGGTGACTGGACCAACACCAGGACTCGTGTAGTATTTCTACCCTAAACCCTCAAAGTGCAGCAGCGTTTAAACGAACAGCGTGATGAGTGGATAATGAGCGTGTGTGACCCACGTGCAACACAACATGCTAACGCCACAGGAAGTGATCAGCGTGCTGTCTCTCTCTCTTTCCCTTACAATCACAATCACAATCACATGCACATGCAAACACACATACAATTTAACTGCATTAAAATCAAGCAAACGCTGCAGGGCCAATTCTCCGGATCGTTAAAACTCGCACTCACACATAAGAAGGACCAATTTAGAAGCCTCCACATGTGTGCACGTGTGTGTGTGCGTTTGTGCATGTGTCTGGAAGATTTAATTAGGCTGGGAGCAGTTAGAAGAGATTAACATCCGTGCTGTCTGAGCTGTCTTGTCTGCAGAGCGTGTCAAAGCCCGGCGCCGTCGCCATCGCCGCTGAATGGCGCTGGAACAGGTGTCTCTGTGGTGTCACACACACACACACACACGACATGAATACAACATCCCAGCGTAAGACAAAGTGACAGCTCAAAGTGAGGTCACGTCAAAAGCAGGAATATTCTCTGTTCCTGTGGCTGAACTGTCTCCGGTGAAGAACCTAATCTGGCCACATGTGCCAAAGTCAAATGAACCTTAATGGAGCAATAAATAAGATTTTCCCTCTGTCACAGAGGCAAACACGTGGAAACGATCTCCAAAGACTAATGAAAGAACGGATCAAAATCAAACCCAATGGCCCAACAAATACTTCCCTGCAAAATCTAAATGTTGAATTAAAGCTTTGCTTATTAGCACATTATTAATCTCAGCTTCACTGGGACGTAAACTGAGAGCTGAACATCGCACTCAGAGCAGCAAAAGAAGTTTGGTTCCAAATGTTTTCAAGTCAACCACTTCGGACCAGAATCTCTCCGGTGGCCACTGGCCACGGCTCTCTGCCCTGAACGGGCCCTGATCTGCATCGATCCAGCATGTGAAACGATAGCGCTGCTTCCTGGAAGAGGCCTCCATGAATTATTAAAGAAACCATTTGGAGAGAGGGAGAGAGAGGGAGAGAGAGAGAGAGAGAGCCTGATCACCCCCCATCCTGTCTGATTTTGAATGATTGTAAAAAGTAATAATGTGTCCTGAATGTCAAAGGTGGATATTACAACTGTTTTCAGGCAGAAATGAAGATGGAGGCTTTGTCTGAGGAGCTTCCTGGTTCCTGACTGAGACACAACTTTCATTTGATGGTCACTTGAGTGACACCAGAGAAGAAAGCAAACTAAATGAACCCTAACCTACAAAAACATTAACAATTCTAATTCTGTCCCATCAGTGACGTGGCCCATCTGACCCTCGGCCTCTGACTGCAGCGACATTAGATTCTTAGCTTAAAGTCTCTTCATCACAGAAGCGTTATTATCCCCACAGCTTTAAACACACACACACACCTGACAAAACAACACAGCAACATTTCTCCTGCAGTTTTGGTGTGTTTGTACTGAGTGTGGAGGGGCAAATATGGGGGGGGGGTGAGATACGTCGCGATTGATCCTGGGGCCACGAGTCCCAGCAGCTTTTAATTTCCTTCTCCCTCCTCCAGTGAAAAAAAAGCAGCTTTATTCACAGCAGAGCAGCTCCAGCAGATATCAGATAGCTCGCTGACAGTCCTTTAAAGAGCTTTTGTTTGGTTGGGCCATTCACGGCTTTTTGTATCACACTCTTTTATTCAACCCAAGGAGGAAGTTTCTCTCTCTCTCCCCCATTGTGAGGCCGTGTTGGTTTAATTAGGGCTGTCGCGCACTGACTGACAGCAACCGAGGTCACTGACAACACACACACACACACACACGCGCTGCATCTACTACGTGTATTGCAGTACTGTACTGCTGTGCTGCACTGTAGCTTAAAGCAAAACGTCCACAGAGGTTTGGTGTTTTAGTCAGGACGGGCCAAAGATGTGCAGAGGTGATTGGAAACCACTCGCTCATGGTGGAGCTAATTATTGTAATAACACACAGCAGCCTTGGCCACCAGCGGAGAACGCACCCTGGACAGTCAGCCTTCAGACAGGGACTCAAACTAATATGGGGCCAAAACTGCAGCAGTACGGACCCAGTGACGCTGTTAGAGCCACGTCACTGCGTCACCATAAAACGTCAGTCGCTTTGGTCCGCCGGGCTCCGCCCAGTTTCCCCCCGTGTCTCCAGACGACCACAGAAGCTCCGCTGCTTCAGTTTCCACTCACTTCAGGTTTACGGTTGAATGAGAAACTCTGACGACAGACGACTCGCTCAGCAGCGTCACGATAACCCCGCCCCCCCGCCTCCTGACATAGCTGCTACCGGTATTTATCACCTGGAGCCAGTTGTGTGTTGGTGGAAACAGAGGGGGCTGGTTCCAAGCCAGGCACTAGCACCAGGTGGTTCAAAAAGCCCCACGTGAGAGAGGAACAGCACTGGGGTGACAGCGTCACAGGTCGACGATCCAGATAAACATTAGCTGACCTCTGAGGACGTGTTTTACTCCTTTTCATTTAATTACATGCACATTCAGCACATAATAAGATCACACGTTCATGTTGTGATTTAATAACGAGCTTCTTTGTGTGCGTGTGCAGAGCGGCTCACGGTCAGCGAGACATGCAGGGACTCTCCTCGCCCATAAGGCCCCGTTTTAACCAGCGCCCTGCCCACTCGGTGAGAAACGTATCCCATACGTCCAGTTGACAGCAAACAGCGCAGTGTGCTTCCCTCCACTCTTAGTCAGTGCTTTATTGTCGCACACAGAGAGCTGTAATGAAAAGGAATGGCGACTTTACCAGAGGCGGGGAACACTGCTGGCGCTCGACATTCCGCTTTTAGTTGTGACGGATCAACTCTTCATTTATTTACTCCATTACTAGGCGGCTTTGTTTCAGTACCAACCGTTGAGGGGATTCGGCCAATGCAATTTATAAATATATTTCCATAATTGAATTCAAATGTAATCTGATATCATTTAAAATGTAATATAATCTGGGCGTAATAGTGTTCCTTTGAATGCATTTGCTCATCAGATTAAATTAGTCGTTGAGGGCGCCACACGGGTTTCAACTCACCGAGCAGGCGAAGGAAACTGTTCTTAGTTAGTCCTCGCGTCTGAGGAACAGCAAATAATACCGTCTTTCTGAAAGTGGAAGAATGTGAGTTTGCTGCTCCTCACATTTCCGCCCGTTCTTGCTCTGCTGCGCTGCTGAGGGCGGAGCTTCAGTCCCTCAGCAGCCGCTCAGTGAGGGATGAACAGAGCGGCTGCACTTCCCTCCTCCCATCCCTCTCCGTGCATCCGTCTTCTCACCTTCTTTTCTCCCCGATGCCTTCTGCTTTAAATATGGAAGAGTTAATTTTCTCATTCTGCAGGCAGCATCCCTTTCTATTTATCTTTCTCTCTCTTGTGCCCCCCCCTCTCAGGCAGGGCTGTGCTGTCAGGCCCTTCCAGAGCAGTGGGGTTGTCAGGAGTGATGGATGACTATCAACCTTCTGCTGTCTTCCACTATGCTCCTGGGAGATTTACAGGCTCGCTGACTACCAGGCATGAAAACCAATCTCTCTCTCATTCTTCCCTCCCTCCTTCCTCCGTCCGTGCCTGCCTCGCTCCTTCCATCTCACGCTCTCTATTTCAATATCTCCTCTGTTACCAAAAAAAAAAAAAAAAAAGCTTTCATAATGGAGAGACGTGTGCAAAACAACATTGAAATCTGCGCTCGGACAGAGGGAAGCGACTGCTCCTCGTGAGGGTTATTGTGGACGTGTCAGGGGGGACGAACGTCCTCAGAGTGACGCGCTCGCTCTTTCACAGCCCATCTCGCCATCGTCGGCATCGCCCCCAGCTCCTTCACAGCTCCCCTCGCTGCTGGTAATTATGGTCTGGAGACAAGGTGCCTGGCGTATGGCTGTCTCTGTGGAAACCGCTAAACTGCTCCCTGTAATGATCATTGAAAGGCTTATTGTTCATGCAATTAAACAGTTTCACGAGCATTCTCGCTTGCACCGGAGCTAAATAAAGTTCTGTTAACTTCTGTGCTGCAGTGAGCAGACAGCGTGAGCGAAGCAGGAAGTGCTCTGGGTCACATGATCACGCTACCTTCAAAGTGACAGGAAACACCACCAAGATCACGACACCGACAACAACAAACTGCGATCGGAGACCGAACATCCACGTCAGTGACTCTGAGCGAGGGCCTAAACTCACCAAGACGTCATTTCCAGACGTGATCAAATATATAACTATCCCCGTTAACCGCTACCTTTCAAACGACTGTCTGGGGAGGAAACCCCTAATTGCATTCATCTGCCAATTCAGCAGAGGAACCATGCCGGCAAGTGGAATAAATATGAGCTTTAATATGCACGTAGTGCTGACGCCACTCCTCAGAGCCAAGGTGATCGACGTAAATGACATGTAAATGTTATTTAGATTCCCCTCTAATAGCAGGCAGAGCAGCGCTGTGTCGCCTTATCACACATCTGAATCAGAGGAGGTGGCTCCAGCTCCGTGTGTGTGTGTGAGTCTATTACAGGCAGGAACTGTTTATTCCATTCACGGACACTGGGCAGGCGTACTGGTGGTCTGTTGTCCAGGTTGTTTGCTTTGTTGTAGAACAAACTGCCCGACAGAAACAGCAAGGCCCAAAAGCTAGAACAGGACCATCGATGCTCAGTGAGGTTTCCATCGGAGCCGCACGGCGAGCACTGGAGGCTGACGCTTGAAGAAAGGTGGAGGAAGGTGACTGAGGCCCAATGGGAAAAGGAACCGAGGTTCCTGAGCTTCCAGAACTTCCAAAGCTCCTGTTGTCAGCGTTGACCTGAGGCCGGACCTGAGGCCGGACGGCCAAAGTCAAAGCCGTGTTTTGAACCAGGCTGTAAACAGGTTTCATTTTGACATGGGAGTCAATGGGGACTGCCTCTAGTGGCCACCCAGGGAACTGCAGCCTGGCCTCATGGCTCAGGGACGTCGCCCCTCGGAAACACCCAAAACCTGGTGTGGATGGGTCCTGAGGACTCTGGGTGGGCGTGGTCAGTGTCCTACCGGCACTCTGGTGGTTAGGGGCCACGGTCAAGGTCGTGAAACAAACATCCAAGAGCAGAAATCTGAGGTCTCGAATTCTGTGGCTAGAGCTCTTGTTGGCTCTGTGTCTATCGTGTCCTCACGCTGAGGGACAGACGCAGGAACACCCAGCACGCCGCGTGCTCCAGTGTGCAGCCTTGTGATTGGTCAAAGCCTGCGTTGTTTCACACCTGCACTCCTGTCATCGCAGGCGTCACACTGAATATTTTACTTTTGCTTTCTTGCACTATACGCATTAATTAGAAGAAGCACCCCCCCGGTCAGGCGCCACAGGGCGAAAAGTGAGTCATTTTGAAATGAATAATGGATTTGTGTCTGCAGGGAGAGTCGAAGATTCACAGGATTCAAGTGTGTGTGTGTGAATCTATAAATACACCCTCGCTGGTCAATTCACTCCAGCACGGCCTTGTTCTCCTCCAGATGCTCGCTCAGTCCTCCTCAGTCGTCTCACCGTCGCCACATGTGCATATGCAGATGTGCAGAGGGAGGGGTGGAGCAATCGAATCATAAATAAACAGGAGCTTTGCGGGTTTTCCTGCCACAGCAACGGCTGCCATTTGACCCCGGGCGGTCTGATGATAGAGCTGCCCTTCTCTGTCCTACAGCTGTTCACACATCAACAGCAGAAGCTCCAATTAAAGCGCTGAAGTGGCGGCGTCTTTATCGGCGCTGACACTCCAGAGGCCCATGTGTCACTTCAGGCCTGGATGAGCTGATGAAGGAGACTTGGTGAAGGGAGGGAAGGTAGGGAGGTTAATGAGAGTCCAGCAGTACTTGCCGCTCCTCTCGGCGCCGCTGCCCCGGGCTCTCGCTCTGACACGCTGACATAACACACGGAGACTAATTTAAAGGCTTGCTGCAAACAGAGGTCAGAGGCTGTGTGAAGGCTGCGAGTTTGTGTCTGTTTTCATAGCGGCTACATGACTCGGGGAGGATGGAGGCTGAAGGACACCGACGCTCATATCTGACAGCTGTGCTGCATCAGCAGGAAGTGATGTCACGGGTCACCGTTGCGGACGGTGAGGCGGGTCCGTGAGGGCGCTAACCCCACAGCCCTGCTGGATAAGCAGAGCGCTGAGAGACGGAATTTCACCGCGGACGCAGCGGCAGAATATCAATCGCTTTCTCTGCTTCTTCGAACGTGCGAGACGCCAGGGCGACATCCAGTGTGTTTAACGAGAGGTGGCACACCTCAGGGAACTTGATCATACATCACCGGAACACAAACACATCAGTGGTCAGCATGCATGCACGTGTCCGTCATAGCGACATCAAACACGTTGGACTTGGTAACAGCATTATGTTTCTAAAAAATCATCATAATTAATAATGTATAACAAGACGCTTATATACTATGGCCTGACCCTGCTGTACCTTAAAGAATAATCCTTTAAAATGTCAGTTACTGTTTGATTTTGGGCAATTAAAAACGGTTCAAGATATATTTCTGGACAGCCACTGATACATGTATAAAGTAAAGATAACTATGACGTAATAACATAATGACTCATGAAAGGAAGCAGGGTTGTATTTTGCAATAGTGAACTGGATTGATGGTAAACACACTGTCGTCTTTGGCTTTTAAACCCAAAATCTGAGCAGGTTGGGCTTGTGCCCTTATTCCTGGAGGGAACATGAAGACAGCAACAGAGGCATCATGATGAATTATTTGTCATTTTAACTGGAGGGATGGACGCTGATGGACCAGTTGTGCCACGGTGTCCCGGTCGGTGAAGCACCAGCTCTGACGGAGAGTTCTGCTCGGCCTCACCTCACGTTGTCATGACGGCTTGTGTGGAGGCTGCAGATTAATTAGCACGTGTCACGGTCCCGTCAGACTTAATGACCTGAAGGAGAAGCTTCTCAGACTGTGTAAAGGCCCACACTGATCATTATGTCCTTCATAAATCAGCACACATGCATATTTGCTGTTGCACTTCAGTTCCATAGAACTGGCCGTTTCTGGCCGACAGTGTCAGAAGAAGAAAAGTGCTGAGCCGATCTTTGACAATAAACTTTTCCAGCCATGTAATGTCAAACTTGTTCCGAGCCCCCCTCTTAGCGATATTCAGCAGAAAACATGCTCCAGTTAACAAAACAATTCCTTCCAAATCAGTAAAACATTCATCAGTCATCGACTGCAACAAGTCCGCGTCAGCAGGTCTGGCGTCGCCGCGGCCTGCAGGCGGCGCCGCTCGCACCGAGCCGCGGGGCCACGCCTCAAAGCGCTGGTGCTGCAACATCGGATGATATCGACTGAGCCTGGTTCCAGGTGCTGCACCTCCCCTGACATTGTGTGTCCTTGCTCCTGCTCCTATTACAGGATCATTTATATATGGACATTTTTACAACTTGCTGTGAGTCGAGGAGCATAAATCATAAAACAGCTCACATTAGCATCATCATGACAGGAGCGGGAGGATCCCAACAGATGCAGCTTTAGAGCCACGAACCACAGAAGGGGGACTTTGTCTTGGAAGGCGTTTTGTTGTTCGGTCGCCACGCGACGCACCTCGTTGGAGCTCCCACATTTAATTTGAGCAGCGAGGACATTTCTGGTTAACAAGTGGCACCATGACGACGTCACAGCCAATGACTGTCAGCCTGGAAACGCTCTGCCATGTTCTGAGCCGCGTCTTCCTTCCAGTTGGCGCTTTGTGATTGAGAGGCTGTAAAAAAGCAATCTCCTCCACCTCCAGCTCATCAACATGCACAGACTCACACCAGCACGTGCACTTCAGAGACACTGGTGAGACATGGCACAGCGTTTTATTTTAGTCTGTCTGCAGAGACAGGCCTCCGTCTCCTTCTGTAAATGAGCGTAAATAAATAAATAAGAACATCTGCTGCTTCACGCCACCACGGACGAGGACCAGGACAAACAGGAAGAAACGTCTTCACTATCTTTGATGGAATCACGGAAGCAACCTTTGGAAAATCCCACGTAACAAAAGTTACAGTTTTCCTGCGGTTGACTGATTACAGTCTGATCAGCGTGGAAAACACCACGGCCGCCATCGATCGGCAGCACAACAGATCAATGCACACGCCACAGCCGAATAATGAAGCACGCAAACACGCTCCTGCGGAAATTATTTGAAGCCCAGAATTAACAGGTGAGCTTTCTTTTTTTTTTTTAGCTAATTGAGAAGATTCAGGATCACTGTATTGACATTTGCAGAGAAATGAGAAGAGAATTAAATGTTTAATGTGGAGCAGAGAGGTCACATGAGACGTCCAGGAGACACAGATTAGAAAGCGGCTCCCTGAGATTGAAGAAGAATTAAACTTGTCCCCGATCAGTTTCTAAAACGTGGACCCGAGGGAGGAAGCGTCTGTGTGACGCGTCACGCCGTCGTTCCAGCGCCATCAGCTCGGTGTTCTTAAACAGGAAGTCACTGGGGCGGTAGCTCCAAGCACAGCGCCAGTTGTTAGGGTCACTTTAGGTTACGTCAGCCGAGTTTGGCTGACTTCAGTTCAGCTCACACCAGGTGGACTTACAGGAGGTAACAGGAAGAGACAGGTTTGACAGCTGATCTGTCACAGAGCTGCGGCCCTGACAGACCCAACTCCTGTTAAAGCTGCAAAGACGACGCCCATCGACCGGCGAGCACATGTTTGAAACCACCACCTTCACGTCAACGTGAGATTAACAACAATCCTCGTCACGTTAATGACAAATTATGCTGCAGTAATTGTTGTTTCTAGAAACACAACACAGAAGGCAGGGATTCATTTAGTGTGGTCACGCCATAAGGAAGCATTGTGTGTTTAAACAACATGAGAAGCTGCTCCACCTGATTCCAGGTTTCACTAATGAACTGAACGTAACTACACATGCTCTTCGGTCTTTACATATCTGTGTTTAATGTTTACCCCTTAAAGCCTAGAAACCAAATATCCTATAAAACTGTCTGCAAACAAGAAGCTGAAACTGAGAGAATGGGATTTTTTTTTCCGGCTCATATTTTAGCTGCTTGGGGAACTTTCTAAGTGCAGCCTCACATCTGCACCCAAGCACCTTGATATGTTCCTCTCGTGTCGTGAGGGCTGGTCCACAGCCTGCTGCAACAACATGATGGAAATCCTCCAGATGTCTTCAAGGGAACTAGAGAAGCAAGCAAAGCTCATGGAATTTAACACACGTACATGTGTGGCGGCCAGGTGCAGCAAATAGAGACAGGAAGTGAGGTAAGAACTCTAGATCACAGGATCACGAAACACTCTTCATCTTCCTCAGTGTCTGCATGAGGATTTGTCACAGGAAGATGTGCCACCCCCCCCCCCACACACACACACTCGTGGAAAGTGACAGTTACTCCCACACATGCACCTCCTCCTGAGTCCAGAGCTTGTCTAAAAGCAGCTGGGTCAAAGGGACTGATGTGCGGCGGGGAGGGTCAGGAGGAGACGCCACCGCTGTCCCCCACGGCGCCGAGTCACAAAGGAGGAGAAAAAAAATCTCCATGAACGTGGGCAACATCTGACAAACTGTCCCCTCACTGGGCTGTCACTGGCGTTTGCTTCTGATTTCCAATTTGAAAAACAAAAAACATGTCAACTGTTCAAGAAAACAATTTCTCCGATAATATCCGACACAATTTGGTTATGAATAATTCCAACCCATGCGGCGGTCGCAGCGGCGCTGGCGTCTTCCTGCTGGTCAAGTCAATCACTTCTCTCTGTTCTCTGCTTCCAAGTGACACCTCAGGTCACCAGTTCATATTCAAATGAACAGAGTCAAGCCACTTTGAACTGTTCATTTGTCACTTTGACAAACATGTATACTCCGTATGCTCCAGACACACGCTTTCTCTCAACTGTGTCTTATTCCAAGACGTTGGACAGGTCCTTTAACCGT
The DNA here is from genome assembly GCA_016785235.1 of Pseudorhombus dupliciocellatus. Classification (NCBI taxonomy): domain Eukaryota; kingdom Metazoa; phylum Chordata; class Actinopteri; order Pleuronectiformes; family Paralichthyidae; genus Pseudorhombus; species Pseudorhombus dupliciocellatus. Next base: position 1,237,724 of record JAFBJW010000248.1, read on the forward strand.
GCACACTGTCACTGCATTCAGTGGAAGCCGCCATGTGGTTGCGCTGGAATTCAAGGTCATCAGCGTCTCAGACTGATCAATAAACGCCTCTGATTTGGCTCCACTGATGTCATACAAAGCACACGCTGAAGTGTTGGCAGCGGGGCTGCGTCTGCAGGGGTCAGGGCCACGTCTTTCAGGTGAAGTCATCGGGCCATGCGGGACACTCAGTCAAGCTCCAAATCCCTGGGAATTGGTGTAAGTCACCCACTTCACCTCTAAAGCTTGGGCAGGAATGGGATTGGAAGGGCCGAGGCCATCGGCTTCAACCCTGAGCCCCGGGAAGAAAAGGTGTTCTGAAAAGAGCGGCTGCGAAATGGACCTCGGCTTGATTAAATGGTCACTGAGTCGGAAAGCAACTCTGATGTGATCTGTGACCTCACAGTGCCCTCGGAGAAAAAAATCTTTTTTTAAAGAAATGATTAAATGAAAGCACCTTCAAAAGGAGCCTTGAGGGGCCGGAGCCAAGTGGACGGGTGGAAGGTCCCCACTTAGCACCGACGCTCAACCAGCAGGCAAAGGCTCAGACCAAGAGCTGGAGCGAAGGGCTGGAAAGCTGTGAGGGACAGGAGCAGGGGGAGGGGATTTATTTCCCTTGCAGGACATTTGCAGAGGAGCTTCACGTGGCTTCTCCAGGGCAGGAACTCATGTGAAACTGAGTTAGACTGGAAGGCGACCAGGGTGGGGAGGGAGAGGACGCAGCTTTGTTTGGAGGTTGGTTATTCTCCTGGAGATCTGCTCCAGGTGATGTTTCCAGATTCCACGACGCTCAGTGTACATACTGGCAGATGGCGATTCCTGCATCTGTAGATTACTAAATGGTTCCGAGGGATCGACTCAACAGCAGCTCAAATTCTATAAGAAAGTCGCGTCAGTTTGGGAAAATCCACTTCTCCCCAACGCCCTTCAACTGATGCACATGGAGCCCTCAGTGCTTCTATGCTCTCACATTCAGGGATTAGCTGTAGATTAACTCCACTGTGTTTTTCAAACCTTTTAAATGTCCTCAAATAAGTCAGGCTGCGTTTCCAAAGCAAGACTCCAGAAATCCTTTCTACCTTTTTTTCGATGTGTGAGCAGAAAATGTGTGATGGCATTTGAAATAAGCCAAAAATCTATTCTCACAATTACATTACATACGGATAATGACGGTTACAGCAGCCAAATGACATTAAAACAAATCATTAGATTCTCATATTTTACAAGGCTCATGCTCCACGGCCCCACTCCTCTCATTGGTTTAGCACAACAGAGAGACACATGGGGGGGGGGGCTTTTTCATTACTACAGTAAAAGTCATTTGCTAATCTCACAGCGGTAACATCATCATGTCACAAATGTTGTTATGGAGCTTCACGCACCTCATATTTAAGTTCTAACAGAGAAGGAGAATAAAGAGATGGAGACCCATAAAAACACAAACATCACGTCTGGCGTTGACACAAGTTGACATCTGGACGGATGAGTTACATTCACCACTGTTTGAGGAACATTCAAGACTCAAATAAACACACACACACTCCTGGGGAGAGTGACTGGAGTGGTCAGAGATAAAACTTTTAGAAAAGTCTTTGTTCTGATGACACAGCGTCCCACTAAGAGAGACTGGGGACGAGGACATTGGTCCAGAGCAGAGAAAAGCTGCTTGATTAAAACTCATTTGGACAGTGAAGCCGGGACAAACCATCACACTTTGAGTCCAGTAGAAGCAGAAACACAGGCTGAGATGTCAGTGTTTCGTCTGTGAAGGATTATCCTGAGGAATTCTCGTCTCCCGCGATAATCCATCCTTATCACTTGTCACATTCAAAGAGGTAGAGATTGCAATGGACTCTGGGACAGAGTTTGGTAAACGGGGAGCTTTATGACCAGGGAGCGGCGTGCGGGAGACAAAGTGAGGCAAAGTGAGCTTCATGACTCTCTCTCTCTCTCTGGCTGAGCGAGCTGCTCGGACCTCGGAGGATATTTGCTCTGCTTTGCTGCACGTTAAGCTTCTTCTTTAAGCTTGTATTCGCTGACAAACATCACTTATCCCACGTTGGAAGACACGGGCCTGTGTGTTGATTCCGTTTATTTACATGGGGTCGGCTGTCTGACGTGGGATGGAGCAGCTGTTCGTGCCAGAGGGGTTCAAGACGGCCGCGGTGGCAAGGTTAGAACAGACCCACATCGTCCCCACGTTTAATTACTGTCCTGAGCTCCTGACCTCTGCTGGGGACATTTCCATCATTATCAAAAATGACTTCACTGCTCCTGTCTGCAGACAAACTACCGCTGTGAGAGACCTCACGACAGAAATAAGAGTCTCACATTGTGGGACGTCCTCTGACCAACACCCTGTCCGATGAGGGCCGGTCAATCAATAGCAGTGTCCCACTTCTGCTTCCACCTCCTTCAGAGGACGTGGTCTACATGGCCCACTATCCACACACACACACACGCACGGCGGTCTCGTGCACGTCTGACAGAGGACATGATATGTGTTTGTATTCGTAACAAAGGCTGCTAACAGATTCTCAACCAGCGGTCCGTGGACCCCTAGTGGTCCGTGATGGAGTTACAAGGGGTCTGTGGAAATAACTATTAAAAACGTTCCTATGACATTTGTAGAAATGTATTGAAATGTGACTGAGACCTTTATTGACCTAAACTACAGAGTGACATGACTTCTCTAATTCCAAGTGTTACACATTGTATTTTAATGGGAGGGGGGGGTGGTCTCTGAACTCTGAACGCAGCACGGGTATGGGCGAGGACTGGAGCTGCAGCTGCTCGGCTAATGTGCCGCTATCGCCACGCCGCCTGCGCAGCACAGGGTGCAGTGCACAGTCACGGAGGAACAGACAGAATCCATCCAGCCGGATTCTCGCGGAGGAGCGAGAGATCATGAAGCTGGAGAGGAGGAATATAAAGACCCTGTGGAGGAGTGAGAGGAGAGGTGGAGAAGAGTGGGTGCAAGGGAAAGATCGAAGGTGACTTTCATGGAACGGCGGTGGGCTGAGACAAGCAGTCTGAGGCTTAGGTGGACAAAGTCTCATGCTAACAAAATCCACATACAACTCCTTTAGCAGCACTTTCTGTCTGTCTGCCTGCGTGTTCGTCCATCTGGAGCCTGTTCCGGACCAGCTAGCAGCCAGATATCATTATCTCCTTGACTCAGGGCAGAGTAATCTGCCTGCCTGCTCCTGCTTTATTGAGTTGGATAAATATAATATGTGACTCACAGCCATTATCTACTACAGAACAGCCCTATTTATCCAGCAGGCAGAGGCCTTGGTGCATTCGAACTGGCCTCTCTCTCTTTGATGGAACTACACTCAAGTGATGGAAGCCTGTTTGTGGCCATTCATGGGATTTCAAGCAGTGAAGAAATGAGCAACATGAATTAAACCCTTCAAAAACTGAAAGAACTGTGGAGCTGAGAAGAAACGAACAGACTTGTTACAACTGTTTATTTTAAGTATAGTAGAGGCATTATGAGTGGAGACTGTCCAGTTAACTGGACATTTTAAATGGGAATTAGAGAATCCCACTGGTCCTGTCTAACATGTACGCTCAGCTTCAAACGGATCAAATAATGGCAGATACACAACGCTGAGCCACGCCTCCAACATGCTCATTACATTCCGTTTTCATTTATGTCTCATTCTTCCCTGCGCTCTCGCCGTGTCTGAATTAGCCGCGGACGCAGTCGCAGCTTTGCTAAAAGCAGCCGTTTGCCTTCTGCCGCGACATTCGGTGCCGCGGAGCTTGAAGACGCCGGAGAAAGCGAGGGACTGAGCGAGCGAGAGGGCGAGGTGAGAGAAAGGCTCCCCTCTCTTGAGGGTTTGACAGGTAGAGAAATAGATCATTGGACCGTGACAGCTCAGCATGACCCGGCGCTATCATGCAGCACGCCGTCTGCGGAACGAGCCGGCCCGCTCGCGGCCCAGCTACTTAACTGTTAATCCTCTGTTCTCTGCTGATGGATTCACATCCGTCCCAGCCCCGATGTCCATGCACTGTCCTTGACTGCTGTTAGTGTTAATGAGGATATTAGAGGAGGAGTTATTTCAGCGGTTTTAATCGCGGGACGAGTGCGGCGTTTGTTGGCCACGTGAAGGGCTGAGCTGCCTTCTGTCAAAATTTATGTTGGGACACCGGCTCCAGTCCAGCTCCTCCAGTGTCCCTGAACTGGAATAAGCAGGTCAACACAACAGATGAATGGGATGAATGATAGTCTCAGATGAAGACGGAGGGTAAAGGGGAGGAGACTGAGTCCTGGTCCTTGCAGACTCCCGCTAAAACTGAGATTAACCACGGGCCGCATTCTCTTCCTTTCCTCCTCTGCAATGCTCTTCACCCTGTCCTCCACTGTCCTCCAACCAGCCTGAGGAAGCCGACCGCATGTTGAGGTGAAAACGAAGCCGAGGCCGTCTTACATTATTCTCTGGATACATCCTGTGGGTCTGTTCTTTCTTTGAGCCACCACAAAACAGCTTCGTGAGCAAAACACAAAAAACAACAACGACAGAAGCCAACAGACTGGTACCATCCACCATTCACAATGTGCAACTCTCACGTTTCGCCCAGCAGCTGGAGGTAGAAGCCACATGAAAGGGAGGGGGGGGGGGCAGTGTCCCCGCTGTCAGTGCGATGCATTACAGCGAAACAAAGCAAACCATTACTGCTTAGCATTTGTTGAATCTTCAAGTGCCCAAATAGTGACAGGTCTATTTCTCCAGCGTTAGCGAGAGAGGCAGGAGGAGCAGAGGACACCTAATTACCCAGCACTGTGAAGCACAGCAAAACTCTTGATAAGCCTGTGTGTGTGTGTGTGTGTGTGTGCACTGGTATTTATAGCCTGTATGTGCAGGGTGGTCATATCTTCTCTCTGCAACACCACCACAGCCTCACGCCGTCCAGGCACGGAGGACGCGTCTCCGCGGCTGCGTCTCCACTTGATGACAAATGTGTTCACTGAGGAAAAATTAATGATTTTTCCCACCGGGGTTAATGGACACGTTAACACACAGAAATGATTTGTTTAAGAGGAAATGACCGCAATCTATATTTGGTCATCTCGCTAGCACTGTCCCTGAATCCAATACCAAATGAGAAGACACACACACACACACACACACACACACACACACACACACTTTCATTTAGTATCACCTTGTGTCCGCGGAAGACGCACCTTTGGAAATCTCATCTTATTCGGTTGTGAATTTAATTTCATATCATCCAAAGTTAACTTTCTTTCAGGCTCAAATGAATATCACGGGGGTTCTGCACCTTCTTAAACGTCAACATTAAGGGCCTGTCGTGGTCTCTGAGCCCAGCTCTTCTAAAGTCAAGGACAAACATTTACAGTGGGAATTAGCAGGGTTTAGAGCAGCTCAGGGAAATCAATGTAACGGAGAGCGACTTCAGAGTGTGGACACTGTGCCGGGTAACAGACTGTGGCTTCGCTCCCTCTCACTCTCAGCCAAACAACATATTGTCCAAACTGAGCGACACAGACTCAGAGAGAGAGAGAGAGAGAGAAATCTACGTGTCTCTGAGTGGAAGGACTGAGACATTTAGTCTCATGTCAAAGCTTCTTTTCAATCTATCAACACATTATACTTCAAAATACTGTTAATATCATTCAAAATATATTCCAGACACCAGTGCCAGAGCTAGTTCCAGTTCTTTCTGTTTCCACCAACACAGAACTGGCTCCAGGTGCTGAATCCCGGTGCTTAGCAGGCACCACCTCTTTGCTGGGCCAGAGCGAAACTGGGCGGAGCCTGGCGGACCAAAGCGACTGACGTTTTTACGGTGACGCAGTGACGTGGCTCCAGCACCAAACTGGCCCCTGGTCCTTTTGGTAGAAGCCCTAACAGACGCAGCAGCACAGGCTCTTAGCTAATGTCAATTCAATTACAATGCAAAAATCAAACGTAGTTTATTATCAATTCATCCAAATATGTCAGACAAGTAAAAATTGAAATTAGGTTTCTCTCCGACCACACAGCACAAGTAAAAAAAAACTGAATATAAATTCTTAAAAATAATATAATATAAACACAGTACAAAGTCAAAGCTTCTTTTCAGTTTGACTTTTTCACACACACACACACACAGATGTCATTTAGAGAAGAAATAAAAGGACTTATAGCAGGAATCAAAGTGTCAGCTGAGGGAGGTCTGACGGAGAGGGGAGGACACCAGGACCGCAGCAGGTGATGGGCCAATAAATTCCACTGCTGGTGGAGTTAGCAATAAAACACGCAGCGGTTTTATCCATTTGAGGCCATAGCTGCCAATCTGAAAATAATGCCCAATTAATTGGTGGAGCAACGGGAACAGGAGCCACGACAGATTCATAAATCAGACAGAGTGTGTGTGTGTGTGTGTGTGTGTGTGTGTCAAATCAAACCTGATGTCTGTGTCAGTACGGTTACTGTAAACTCTACAGGCTGTAATTATCGGCACTGAGGCCCCATGAGTCAGTCAGGGCCTATTTTAAAAATAAGTTAAAGGTGGAATTAAACGGGTAACGTCATCAGTTAAGAGACAAACTCGACTGATCAAGTACGGAGGCAAGATACACCCTGCTGCACTTTTTAAAGATGCCACAGGGGGAGCTGTTGCTGTGTGTGTGTGTGTGTGTGCATCATGCATATTATACACAATATAAATTGTAAATGAGAAAGAGACTTGAAAATAAAATGTTCACATGTAAGTTTGAGATGTATGTGCATGTTTAAAATGACTGTCCTCATCATTGATGAAGACAGAATCCCAGAATGAAAAGGCTCATATCAGACTACAGCCGTCATCCGTTTGATTGGCGGAGCTCTGACACACAACACCACGTACATAACTGGGGCCCTGGAGAAAACTAACGCAAGTGTCACGCTGCCCTCAGCCAGGTGAGACGCACCACGGCAGCAGAGGACGAAGGGACAAATGCCCCTCTCCAAAGATCCATCCGAGGTGTGCAGCCACAGCAGCACAGACGTGCACAGTCCAAGGGGCGGAGCTATCATTTCCCCAGAGCTCAGTGGCTAACAGCTGGAGTCGGCCGCCAACGCGAGGAGCTGGACGAGAACGTCTTCACGCGAACGCAAAACTGCAGTTCCCTGACCTACGAGAGGAAGAACTGACCGACCCCACCAAGACTGACTGACACATGTCTGATATGGACAGTCGCCGTGTCCTCCGTCTGCGACTCCATCAGAACCTTCCTCCGCTCACAGCTTTACTCTGACTTATTGCCTTGAGTAATAAAGGTGCAAACTCCTGATGCTGAGTGACGGAGGGCTAACACGAGCAGCCGTGCGTGTGCGTGCGCGTGCGTGTGATGGAGACAGAGATACCTGAGGGCACAAACAACAACCGGAGGTGCAGGTTGTGCTCGCCAGACATCTGTTGTTAGTGGTGGAAGCTAAGTGAGTTTGACAGAGCTGAGATTGAACAGGAGGCATTCTGCCAAGCAGGTGAACACAGAGGCTCACACACACACACACACACACACACACCTAAATAATCATCATACACTTAAACAGCAGAGAGCAGCCGGGGCGCACCTTCGCTGAGGCCCCTCCCCATGTGGCGGAACCCTGAGCCTGTCACTCTGTCCACTGTCATTCTCATCAGTGCTAACACACACCACTGTGTGTGTGTGTCCAGTGTGTGTCTGCTGATTTGCCAAGTCCTCACTCAAAACTCTGGACCCGTCTCTGCGTCTGTGCTTTTATAAGAACAGAGAAGAACACGTGTATATATTTATATATATATACGCTCTGAATGCACGGCCCCTCCAGTATCTGAATCCTCAAATGAAAACACAAGTGTTATACCTCCAGTGTCTGGATGCAGAAAGATATCAGAGATCAGTTTCTTCAGGAAGGTGTCATCTCATTAGGTGTGTTAGTTCTCTACTGCTACTCTGAATAACCATAATAACAACAGATACACGCTGTTTTGTTTGTTTTGCTGCACCAAAACAACAAGTGAGTTTCTAAAGCTCAGTGACAAGACAGTAATTAAGTGCTTATTGAAATGTGCCACGACAGTGTCATCAGGCGGGAGGGGGGGGGGCAGGTATGTTTGCTAGTTTTGGTCTTCAGGGGAACGATGTAAACGCCATCTCGTTTTTAGACTGTCCAGCCTCACAGAGGGAGGAGAAGGGTCAGATCCAGAGAGAGAGAGAGAGAGAGAGAGAGAGAGAGAGAGAGGCAACACATGACGGGATTATAAAGACCCGACCCCCGCCCCCCCCCCCAACTGTAAGATGAAAGCTCCGCCCCTGCATCGGTCGCCAGAAAGGCGGCTGTGCAAACATAATTCAAATCAGTGGCTCAGCAGCGAAACCTCTCCGTGTCGAGATAAAGTTGGTGAGATTGTTGCGTCTTGACGCTGCTGCTGTGGCAACTTGACGCTCCGCCGCCGGAGCACGTTAGCCGCACTGTATCTCCCACGTCTGGCTGCATGAAAACATTTCACAGCCCACAACCTGCAGCTTATCGCCTAAAATGACAAAACAATCGGCGGCAAATCCATTTTTCTCATTATTCCGTGCGGCGGAGGACGGTGACTGTCGCACGCCGCAGCCGGTGACGTGGGCCCTGTGCTGTGGCCACCAGCGCTATCAGCTGCTCGCCTGCAGCTACAGCGTGTTCCCTGTTTTATCACTCTCATCTAAACGAATAGAAACTCACAGCTGGAGGAAGGTGACCTGACTGCTAATGAACCGACAGAACCTCTGTGTGCGTGTGCGCGTCCCTCGGTGTGTATTAGCACCCAGGGATGGTTATCCACTCAGGCAGATGCTCACATGTTCTGCAGCATGCAGGTCTCTGAAGTGATCTCTAAAATCCAGCCTTGAAGGAGGGAAAATTCCACTGCTCACTTCCCTGCCAGTCCTCCACTGCTTCCCCCCCTGCCTCTCTCCAGCTGAGTATTAAATTCAGCAACTGAGAAGGTGACCTGCGTGCTCTGCCATAAAGAGCAGGGGAGCGGAGGAGAGGAAGGGAGGAGGGAGGGAGGGGAGGCTGCTGGATCAGCAGAATCTGAGCGTTTCGTTTAGAGACACACAGATGTGTATGCGTGTGCACCCGCTCTCTCTCTCTCTCACACACACACACACACACACTTGCCGCGCCCTCCTCCTCCTCCTCCTCAGCGGTAAGGCGTCTGGGGAGCCCAAGGGCGAGCATTCAGCTGTCACCCCTCGTGTGAGCCGCACCCCTGAGCCACCGCACGGCAAAACACAGACCTGCTGCCAACTATCACTGCCACACACACGCTAACACACCAACACCACAATTTCACACGAAGCACTTTCCATTTCTTACAGAGAAATGTGCAAAAGCCCTCAGCCTCCCTCTCTCTCCTCCTCCACTCTGTCAAATCTCTGCCTCACACTAAACAGCTCCGTGGGGATCGGCGGGCAGAAAGGAAATAAATATGTTTCCTGATGACAGCACAGTTTTCTGACAGGACTCTGGCACTGGACCGGGCTGCTGTGCTCAGGCGGAGGCAGAGGGGAGCGTGAGCTGTAAGTGGATGTTTGTTCTAACAATCTTCTACTCGGGCGCCTTTAATGTCGCTGCATCCATAAGGCCTGTTTTACCTCCAGAGGAGAGCCCTCTGGCTACGGAACCGCTGATGAACAGATTCCATTAGCATTATAAACATCTCCAGGCGGTGCAGACAACTATGGAACCAATGCATACATTAATATTTAGATCCTTAAAACGCCGCACAGCTTACGGGGAGTTTATCACATTCAAAAACCACAAGGCTAGAAAAACGTTTTAGAGGAAGACAGTGAGGCAGAAAGGCACGTTACACCTTTGGTATAATAAATACATTTAGATGTGTTTAAATTCATTGAATATCTCAGTGAGATCGTACTAATTATAGAAGCTCTTTTAAACTACATGAGGAAATATTACATTACATGTTTGGACACGCCTCTTCAGGTTTCCTTATTTTCATGACCGTCATCTCTATATTAGAAATATTAGAAATGTCTGCATTACTTAAAATAAGAGTGTTTCTCTTCACTAAGCTGATTGGTTCTTGCTATAATGTTTGGAGTTATTTAACATTCCAACCTCATATGTGTCTTGGTCCCTCAGCTCACAGGGCTACAGCCGATGTGCATGTGGGTCTGTGACACACACACACACACACACGCACACACACACACACACACGCACACACACAATCGACACGCATGCAGATGACAGGACGACCAAACGTAGATTCAACTACATCCAAGTGAACAACAGGAAGTGGTGGAGTGGCTCTGCTTTCAAATAATCCAAACAAACAACCACAGCTGTTTACTAAACATCCAGAGAGAACATTAGTCAGCGAGTGATCTGATCAGCCAAGACACAGCAGCTTCTCACTAATGTATGAGGAGATACGATTTAAGTGCATTAAAGTTTCATCTGTGTTGGCAGGCTGAGCTGAGCCCACACGACCACGATGACTCACTGAGGCTGAGATGGAGGGATGAGAGGAGCAGAAAGGGGCGGAGTCGGCAGATGGGTCACGGGACATTCGGGACAAGTCCGCTGTATCAAGGTTGGTGTGTGTGTGTGTGTTACAGGAAGGAAGTCCAACATCAAGTGCAGTGTGCCCGTCTAATCAGATCACAGGGAGGGGAGAAAGAGAGAGAAAGTGAGAGAGACAAAGAGAGGGAGCGAGGGGCCTCTGATGAACAGATGTAATTTCAGAGCACCGAAAAAACAGCTTAAAATGCTCCTGATCACATTAGCTGGCCATCACAAAATAGGATTTCTGCACTGCCACAGTGGATGCCCATTACAAATTACTTAGGCACTGCAGCCCCGTAACTCAATATAGGCAGGGAGGGGCGGGGGGAGCGAGGAGGGCAAACACAGGGGCAGAGACGGGGTGGGGGGGATCGATACTTATCAGTAATAATTATATCCGTCCTCCCACTCCTCCATCCTTCTCTCAGCTCCTCGCCCACCACCCTCAGTAAAGCACATATCTTACATTCATCATTCAGAGATTTCTCGGCTCAGTAAGATCATTAACATTAAAGGGGGCTGTAGGAAGTCCTGATGATGTGAGGCAGTGGTCCAGCACCAGTGGCTGCCAAGACGAGGAAGTGCTGAAGACAGCAGGCGCGGAGTAAGTGCAATGCTAACGCGCTACAGCTGCAGCCCGCTGAAGGAAACGTGGGGAGAAATACAGAAATAGAGAAATAGCAAAGAGCGGAACACAATAAAATGTGCTGTCACATCACAGCAGTCTATTTAGAAATCAACATTATGTAAAGTGGCTTGAAGGACAGCAGGCGGAGCAATTAAATAAAAAACAAACAAGGCTGTTTGTTAGTGTGGCTCAGTCTGCCTTTGAGTCCTGACTGGACTTGTTCCTGACGCTCGTTTGGAATTGAAGTGTCTCAATCACTGCAGCTGCAGAAAGGATGAGACTCCAGGATGTAAGAGAACGTATTGAGTGAAGATTCAGGACTAGACTAAGGCAGGTTCTAGCCTTAATGTGAACTCAAACATGAATTTAAGGTGTGTTCCTTTGCTGGGTGACTGCATGTGTCTGATGTCTTCACCCTGTGTCCACACTGAAGAAAGGAGAGAAACTAATTAAACACTGAATGAGAAGGTGTGTCCAGACCTTTGACTGACAGCGTACATTTCAAATTAAAAGTCCTTCAAATCTTACTTTTGCTTGCACCCAGTGACAATTCTCATCTTGCTATAAACTTTTGAATAGCCCAGAAAAAAAGCAGAGAGGGCAGTGAAACACTAGCGTTTTAGCGTGAGTGTACATTTGAGAACTGGTGTCTCACACACACACACACATTTGGTAGTTCATTAGCTGAAAAAGCCTGGAGAGGAAGCTCTGTAGCCTGAGCTGACAAAGGACGGTGGGGGGGGGCTGGCATGAAAGGAGCAGCACTATATGGGGAGCAATAGGGACAGATACAGGGCGGAGGAGAAAGTGCATGAAGTCCAAAATGCATGTGAGCCTGACAGCAGCCTCTTCCTCTCCACTGGAACGTGCAGCACACACCACTCCTCAGCCCACACGACCGAAAAAGTGAGCATCGCCGCAACACTGACACCGGACTTATTTGAGGTTAATTAGGAGAAGTGGTTTGGAACTAACTTCCTGGTGTTAAGCACTTTGGAGCTCTGAGTGTCTGCTCAATGGCCCCGAGGTTGGAATTTAAATCCGACTGAAGCCAAAACTGCCCCTCAGAGTTTTTTTTTTTTTTTTCAGAATTGCTTTTAATGACATGCGCATACAGGAATATAAGGACATGCAACTGGAAGGTCACCGGTTCAAATGCTGCGGCTCGCTCATGGGAAAAGCTGGCTGACAGCCGAAAATGAAGAGCACTGTACTCTGCTCTCAAGGTGCCCTTGAGCAAGGCTTTGTCTGAGCTGTTTGAAAGCGTGAGAGGATCATTTCGACACGGAGAGGAGAGGAGCCCGAATGAAAAGGAAGAAGAGGTAAAATGCAGATGAACGACGAGGCAAGGGGACAGGAAACACGAAGACAATGGGATTTAGCGCAGAGGACAGGCACAGGAAGGAGTAGTTTTGGGAGGGGGGGGGGGTCTCGGGTCCCTGGGTGCTTCAACTCCCCCCCTCTGCCTAACAATCCCCTAATGGCCAAGCGGTCAGATAAGCCGGCCAGCAGGGCCACGGTTTTGACTGACAGCACACAGACATATTCGACCATTGATCTCCCAGTCAGACGTGGGACTCTCGGAGCTGAATGGTAGTGACAGGGAAACCATCCATTATATATGATCGCTCCCAGGGGACGATGGGCTGAACATAGTTCTGGAGATAAAAGGGGAACATTGGCTGGGAGCATTTCTAATTGTCCTGTTTGATGTCGACTCAGACAGACAATGGAGAGAGGGGCCACCGTCGCTAAAGCAACATTTATGACATTTAGAGGTCGCGACCTGCGCTCGCTACGAACAATAAATAACGACAGCGTGCTGATAAACGAGCCCTTCGCGTGAACTGCCCACTGCACGCGTGCACATTTACACGTGCGCGCGCACAGGCGTATCCAGCGGGTTCATTAATCCGTGTGTTGTGTGGTAATGGCGTGGGACAGGTGATGGAGCAGGGTGTGATGATGCATCAACAACATCAGCCCTGGGTGGCGCCACCTGCAGAGGGAGCAGATGGCGCACATGACTGGAGAGGAGCCACGCGCACTCATAAACAAACACACACGCTCTCATTTCAGCACAGAACTATGCACCAAGTCCATCCACTAAATAAATTGGTATTTAAAGCGAAGGCACTGCGAGGACAACGGTAAATTGAATATATGTTTACACTGCGACGGACATGCACACAAACACACGCAGGATATGGTAATGTTTAGAAGATTGTACACATATTTACAATAATTAAATATTCTACCAGAGTCTGAATTAAAATCGCTTGTTTGGATTCATTTGCATTTGTCCTTGTACAGCACAGAGGGGGCAGTGGCCACCTCCCACCACCACCGCCACCGCCCCTGCCACAGCGCAGCTCTACACCCTCAGCTCTTTTTAACTGAGCGCCGAAAAAAACCCCTCCTAATGCCCCCAAGTTGTATCCTGTATCATTTCACACACACTATTAATATCACTGCGAAAGAGGCTATGACATAAGTTCTCATCGGTATCAAATGCACCACCACAGAGAGAGAGAGAGAGAGAGCTAACAGTCAAATCCAATATGGTCTCTGTTTTGCACAAAGAATGAGGCATAATTGCTGAAAATCTCTATCAATTCTCGCTGCCTGCCTTTCTCTCACTCCCGCTGGCTAAATGCTATCTTCCGCCATTCTTCTTCAGAACTAGTAATTTCATGTAATCATGGAAGTGATCAGAAGAAGGTATGCCGGCGCTCAGTCAAATATCAGCTCTCTCAATCACAGCGGCCGGCAGCGCCTCTGGGAGAGAGGGGAAGGTGTGCCTGGAGGCTGGACGTGACATTTGGTTGGCTGGAATTAGCATAATCACTCTGATGAGGAGCCAATCATGGAAATTGCTGCAACAATACAACTGATTAATGCTGTGGGGGTGAAAAAAAAACTCAGCGTTATAATCAAGTTTTCTGAGAGCAGTTTTCAGAGCAAATACACACATTTAAACGTATCTAAACTTCTTCTGTGGAGGTCTGAGCTAATAATACGGAGCCCTGCCATATATCATCGGGCCTAGCAAACTGTCCGAGGTTCCCTTTCTTAATGTAGGTCATTTAAAAGCTTGGACCGTTATTAATGTTAAACTATCACAGATTATCCGGATTAACAAAGCCTCTTTCCTCTGTCCAAGAATGAAGTCCCAATATCCCCCGATTCAAACGCTAGCATCTTGTAGCTATCAGGGGATGTAGCCACGGTAACAAGGCCACACCAATACACACCCGCGACCAACTAATTAAAGACTTAGTGGAACAATAAAGTTAAATTGAAAACAACATCTGTGTGATGAGGTCTACCTGAAATGATAGAAACCACCTCTAAGGAAAACGTGTCCCATCCACTGACATGGAGGATACAGAATTTGGAAGCAATACAGCAGCCAGCCACCAGGTGGTGACTGAGAGCTGTCATGTCGTCTGTCTATGGCGATACAGGCTCAACGCTCTATATATGCTTTGATTTATTAAAGCAGTTTCCCACAAATTCTATCAAATAAAGGAATAATATAAAATAAAAGGAGAGCACCAGGGTAAAGGATAAAACGTCACTTGGAGAATGGTATGTGCAGGAACTAACACTGGGCAAAGTGAAGCAAACCTAAGATGCTTTTGCCAAACCTATGAGGAGTAATGAGAAGGCAGACCTTTGAACCACAGTCATAATAATACAATGACCTTCACACAGCTAAGAGCCAGATCAAAGCCACGAGCGGCTCATCAGAAATGTATACTGCAGCAACCGGAGCTGAACCCACCACGGAGGAGGAGGGAGCGAGGGAGACCGCTTCATTTCTCCAGCACCTTCCCTTTGTTGTAAATAAAACATTATTTCAGATGTTCAATTAAGATAAGTACCCTTAATTTAAGACCTCAGTCAATGTGCTGCCATCATTATTCAGCCCACAGAACGCCTGGGCCACGGCTCCAGCTCCGGCCTAGCACACAATCACTCAGGGGCCCCGGCGAGCAGGGGAAATCGCAGTCAATTTCTGGAGCACTCATTTGCTTAACAAGGGGAAAATCAGAGGGAGCTGAGGCGGAGCGGAGAGGAGCGGAGAGGAGCGTGTGATCATGGTAAAATGTGTTCCTGAGCACCTCGTGTGTCCAGAACTCAGCCTGTCAATGTATTTCCTGAGAGATCGGATCACCCCGTGATTTATTTGCCAATAATCATCAGCACGTCATTAGCCAAGAGCTAATGGTCTTGAATTTACCCCGTTTGATGACGATGCTTTAATCTGTATGGGACAAACAAATGGACACAAAGATAAACTGCCCCTGACACACACACACACCCCTGGTCCGAATCAGAAAGTAAACACTTGCTGTGAACTCCTCCAGCGCAGGTGTTTGTCCAGTGTTGTTGGAAATACGGTCGTTAATTCTCTTCCCTCTTGTTTCAGGGACTCGCACGGCGACCGCGACTGATCTCGCCGTGCGCTGCGCAGACAAATTACTTTACTTGCCAGAGGCAGGACACCGCAGTAAGATTTCAGACAAACACACAGTGACGTGTGTCTGTGACACAAAGCGTGTGTATTCACGTAGTAATGTGGTCGTGACGGCCGAGTCCCCACCTATCGGACCATCGTCACGGCTGCTGTGATCCATCACCGGATGCTCTCTGGGAGAACGTCAAAGTTCCTGTGGAGACGAGGAGCCCTTTCTCATCGGCACTCTCTGCATTCGCCAAAATCCAACACCATAAACAACTTCCCGGGAGATATATATATAAAGCCCTTGACAGTGTAAAAAGCTCCTGAGCTCTCATCTGATTGTGGGAGGACTTTGTTTGTACTTCGTTACAGCACTGATACAAGATTAGATAAACAACGTGCTATCTGTACCCTGCATCTGTTTGACTCTGCAAAGTCCACTTTCCAATTCCAGCAGTGACCTTCACAGAGGTCTGCTTGGCAGACACTCGAATCCAGGAGGACATAAAGGGAAGGACAAAGCCATTGTATAGGAGAATGCATGCATATATTCATCTGGCAGACTTTATCACCCGATGTCAGGAGCCCCACAGACCCCACACAGACGACTGTGCACACACCAACAAGCGGGCAAGAAAGAGCTTTATTCCTTCAAGTGAAGAGAGAAGCTACAAATGAAAAAAGGTTAAACGGGCAGAATTATTCAACAGGGGCTGTGAAATAAACAGAAAATATCTCATTAATGACAGCCATCTAAACGGCAGAAAGGTAGCATCGAGAATCTGCCTTTTATAAAGTAAATGCAGGCATGAGAGTGTCTCATTGAAATGCCGTCTCCATCAGCTTGAAACCTCCCCGAGGAGGAACGGCGAGCGCTTGCACCTCGGGAGGATGAACAAAAGTGAATGCTCTAAGGGGCTGTAGTGGATCTAAAAGCCGTGGTCACCGGAACCAAAGTGTCCTATATATAGCTCCGCATGGCTCTGCTCCTTCATATTACGCCACCATCAGAGACATCATGTCTGGCCGTCCCCTGTCCTCCTGCCCCCAGACAGACAACCTTGACCCGTGAGAACAAAGGTGGACTTTACTTTGGTCCCATAAACACGCTCACCTCATTTTTAACTTGTTTACTTGTCGCTTCATCAAATCAGTCACTTCGTTTCCCACCATCTGGTCAAATTAAAACGGATTCACATGTACGAGCGAGCTTGCACGTCGGCGTGCGCTGCAGCGCGGGAAAAGAGGCAGAGAAACGTGTGAGACCTGGCACGTTTATTCCGAGCTGCGGCTTCTCACCTTCTCTACCCCAGCTCGTGTTAATTAAGACCCTCATTAGCAGGAAGTCACGTGAGCGCACTTTGTGCATTCATCTCCGACTACTTCTCATTTTGTGACAATATAAATGGAAATACTGTCCTTAAAAAGGTTAAACTCGTGTTATATCTCACCTACGTCACGTTTCAAACACAGGCTTTGTCTTTGCTTCAAACTCTTGAAACAAAACAACAACAACAACGGGGGTGGGGGGGGATCTCTGTGTTGGAGAAGGAGACAAAGACATCGAGGGAGGGAGGGAGAGAGAGAGAGCGAGGGAGAGAGCGAGGGCACTGACAGTGATACAAACTGCCCTGGCCTCCTCCCCGGCCTCCTGAGTGGCAGGGTCTGTGCCAGCCTGTCAGCCTGTCTGTCATCACCATTGCTTAGTATTCTCCTTAAGACGATGCGCCTGCTCATTATACACAGGCTCCTGCTTTGGACTGACATGTTTTCTTTGCATCAATATTTTCATTGAAGCTCAAATGTCCCCTTTTCCCCCAAAGAATGCAAAGGGCAGCAAGTTTGCCTACGAGGCAATTTTATTTTTTTTTAAATGGAATAAAATTTTACGAGAAACTTTCTTCAACGTGGGTGATGCCGTGATATGATATGGACAAGGAAAATAAATGGCCACAGTGCGTTTTATCACACTGACGACGGGGGAAAAAAAAGCTGATACAGTAACAGCTCCACCTGCTAGCTGGGCCCATTCTTCTCATATCTCAATTGCTTTCACCACCAACTTTAATTTCCTCTAAAAGACGACATTATCAGAAGCCAAGGTTAAAGGAACGAGCCAATTTAATAATGATCTTAGCTGTGCTATCTACCGACTGGAGGATGAAGCAGCCAGCCAAAACAAAGATCAAGAAAAAGTGCTATTAGTAGTGCGGTGTCATCGCGTCGTCGGCGAGGTATGGGAAATAAGAGAGCTGCACGGGCAACAGTAAACACCACAACACTAAAACTACCGGAGGGGAGATTACATTATAATAAAAAACCTCAACAGCTTTATAGCTTTCCCAGAAAAATGCACTGCTCTGTCATAAAAAATACATTTCACCATTTACACAAGATGTCCTTAACTTGAGCTGGATGTAATTTTCATAACAAACCTACAGCTAGCTGCGTTTCCCACTGCCCAGAATGCAAAGGGCCTGGAAAGAACCTCTCCTGTAATTGGGTATGAACATTGTTTTCTTTAATAATGTGCTGTTGGGTGGGAATATTTCCACCGAGCATGTGCTTTCATTTATCCTATTCCATGTTATCTGTCAACTTTTCAAAGAGAGGCGAGCTGTCAGTGGTGCCAAAGACCCCCTTGCTCGCTGTGTCACTCTCATTATAAACCTAAAAAACAAGACAGATATTCAATTTAGATAAGGCTGCGGAACATGCTTGCCTCGCCTGCATGAGACAATGCTCTATTTCTCTCGACCATGCTCCACAGAACATGGATGCCGCATTGTCCCTCGCTCCGGCAAAGCTAAGCCGAGGAAATTTCCAATTATGGATCGAATGGACAGTGAGGAGAGACGTGATAGAGAGCTAGCATGAGCGAGAGGAAAAAGACCATGGGGGTACCATTAAAAGGAGTCGCCTTTTGTTGGGGTGCCTTGTAGTTCCTATATTTATCTAAACTCTGACAGAGGAGTTGATTTCCTCAGAGTGTTGGGCTACTCGCGGCAGGAGGAACGGAGTGTGGAAGAGAGATGGAGACACATGAGATAAAAGGTGTGCAAAGCGAAAGCTATTGACAGCCAGAAATAGAGAGGAATGCATCACTGAGAGTCCTGAATGCTTCCTCCATCCCTCCTGTGGGGAGGGATAATGATTCGGCACGAGGACAGAGCCAGTGCACAAAAAATGAAAAATCAGTCCCAGGCCAAAAACTGTATTCCAAGCTAATGCAAAACAATCACTGCTCATGTGATGATTTCCTCTCAGAACATTATGGCTACAAGTCAACTGAACTGAAAGGAATGTCACTGAGGTCTCTATGTTAACTGTGGAGGATATTTAATATTTGGGCCTTTGTTATCTATGTTTTAGTGGATAGCTGTCATGACTGTAGTTCTTTAAATCATCAGATTTAAACTGTTTTTTTATTCTTTAAAGCCACACATCATCAATCTGAATTTGTCACCTTTGGTAAACAGCCTGTTCTCCAATCCTGCAAATGCAGGCGCGCACAAAACATATCCGTCCCGAAACAAGCTGTTGGCCCCGCAGTAATGAAAAGGGAGTCAACTGCCTTCAGGTGCCGCTGCGCTGATGTGTGTTGGCAGCCGTCGCCTCCGCCAGTGTAGAAAAACACAGAAATCTGCTCTGCTGTCCGGCCGCTCTCAACCATGGAGGAGAGCAGGGACGCACTGACAGCGTTTGGAGCAGCATCTGGGATCCACAGCCAAGACCCAGACCACAGCAGCAGCAGCAGCCCACACCACTCTGAGATGGGGGGGGGGGCTTTTCACTCTCCAGCAGCCCCAGATGATCCAGTGGATGTGTCAGCACCAGATGTTGGTGGAAATGTGAACGTATCTGGTACGATGGTCCTCTGCCGCCGTAGTGAAGCCGGTGCTATATTCCCCCTGCGTATTTGGAGTAGATTATATGCTACACAGCGCAGGTTATATTCTAACCCCACCACATAAACAGAGGAGCCGCGTGGACAGGTGCAGCTGATCGTATATCTTAATGAATGGAGAGCCTCGGAGCACGACAACAGCCGGGAATATTTCCTTAAGCTAATGAAGGTGCCAGCATTAATTCTCACTCAGTCTGCTGTGATTTACTGTGGGTGCCCACAACTCCCTGAGCAGACACGCCGGGACCGGTATCCCAGCTCCTTAGATGGGTCAAAGGGCAAACTGGGGCAAGGACGCGACCTAAATATTTAAAGCGGCTAATCTACCGCACAGAATCGGCATCCATTAGCTGGCTTTTCCCCACCTGCTGCCATAAACCTCATGAACAGGCCCTTATTATGCAAGGTTCATGTAGTCCACTGACACTGGGGGGCGTTTTGATTATCGGGCACCAAACCAGTGCGGGGATTTCAGAGGCTCGTGAGGGACCCTTCATCAATATTCATGAAGGATTGCTGGGCTTCCCTACTGTATGGCAACGCCTGTGTTAATATTCATAAGGTAAGGACTGTGATCCAGTGTGTGTGTGTGTGTGTGTGTTAATATCACGGGGAAAGCCCATGTTCTTAAGCAGAGAGGGAGAGTTTCAGGACCATGGACAGTGCTGGCCCGGTGTGACGAGCGCAGATGAAATCACCTGACGCCATTTCATTTCCTCGGCTTTGCCTCTGTGCCAGTGAGCCGCTCACACACTAACCTGAGTTTCATACGTTCATGCTAACAGTGGGCAACGCCCCTGACCCCTAGGAGGTTTCAGTACTTTGGAGTACGTTGTAGTATTGTCAGCATAATTCATTTGTCCAAAGGGAGATCAGTCTCATGAAGAACAACAGTAATGACAGAATTAGCTGAGTATTATATCTAAACTTCACTCAAACTATTCAAACTGTCTTTAAATACTGTGATATCATTTTGGAGACACAATAATTTGCGAGAGGTAAAATCTGCCATGGTGGCGACCCAAGGTCAAAGTAATCAGCAAAGACGAGACAGAGGCAGCGCTGCTGATTTCCTGTTCAGTCAGGCATGTCCAAAAATAGTCTGCATTAAGGGAAGAAAGTCATGTTTGACACGGACACGTCAAAATAAGCAGCTGTTGGTAGAATAAGAAACACAAAATACTACATACACTTTGATGAATACAACAGAAATCTAAGCTGACACTAATGTGAAACCACCACAGTGAAAGTTTCAGGACACTAAAATAAGTTGTGTACTGATGCTATTGTAATGATCGCAGCAGGCCCCAAACCGGCACATATGCAAACAACCAGAGACAGACGGTTTTCCTCTCAGTGAATTCAGCACTTTCACAAATTGTAAAATAAAAGCAATTAAAGTGCAGGAGCAGCAACAGCAGCAGCAACAAAACAGACTCAGCAGAGGGCAGATGTCCCAGCACATTGCAGAGCACAGATAGCTTTATCAGGACATTAGCAGAGCGACGGATAGCGCAGGAGCCAACAACATCAAGTCTGCTAACAAGTGGGCCAACTGGCCCACGAGCCAGCCAGAGAAGCACAGAAGCAAACTGGCGTCTGAGGTCTGGAGCAGGTTCCTCCTTTGAACCCCAGACCCTGACTGGATTATTTGACTTCAACATTACCTTGTTGCCTCGGTTATCTTGCTCCACCCATGTTAACACACATAAGCTCCCAGAATATAGATGCAACCCCCCCCCCATGTAAACACGTAGGCCGGGCTGCTCCCTCTGAGTGAGTGCAGCCGAGCGCGAGCTGCTTAATAACTGGCAATGATGGGCTGCTCGGTCCCAGTCGGAGACCAACCTGAAGCGCTCTGCCCAGGATGTCAACTCCACTCACGTCAATTGGCGCTCACTGCAACAGCCGCCTCACCGCAGCACTGACTGACAACCAGAGAGCACGCCCACCACTGTAGGCTATGGTGACTCTGGGTTTGGGCTGCTGCTTGTCACAGTGTCAAACACCTTCTCCCACAGGTGTCAAGGAGTCACTCGGTCCACAGCCTGTTTACTGTGGCTAAGATGTTCAGGGGGAAACGCTGAGGCTGCTGAATTCAAACAGAAACAAGCACAGAGAGGTTCAGGTCATGTGTTGGAAGGGTCTGTCACAACCACTGCAGAATGTGGTTTCAAATGGGGATCGAAATGAAGGTCAGGTCAGTGTGGACGCTGGTTACTGAAGCCTCCAGTTGAACCACACATCAGTGATTTGATGACCTCGTCGACGAGCAGCAGTGAAATGCTAAACAGGCAGAGTCACGGGTCCCTAAGATCACCTCAGTTTCCAGGAACTTACTGGAGAAGAGTCACCAGGCAAGTCACGAGTTACTCATCTCCATCAGACACCGTAAAGAAGGTTTGACAAACTTGACTCTCACCTTCTGAATCTGTCCAGTCTGACACAAATCTTCTCCAACCACATCTTTCCTTTCGCACGGCGTCGAGGTGCGTGTCACAAAGATACCCTCCATAAATACGAGCTGTGCCAGCCACTCATTCCAAAGAGCCGTGCATGCAGTAGGTGGAGGCACTGGGGCTGCAGCCAAGAGCAGATCCTGGCAGGCATACCACGAGGCGCCGTGACTAACGCATCGCCCACAAGATGGCATGTCAGACTGCAACAAAGCAGCCGAAAGAAATTCCCTCTTGTAACTAACTGTCTCCAACTGCTGCCGAACTCTTCAGTGAAAAGGTGCAGAGCAGCGAGTCCAGGTTTGACCTGGCTGGTAAACAGCAGAGCTCATGGGACCAGATTCTGTATCAAGACAACATTCAATCAAATGCATTGGATCATTTTCTGCTTTGCTTATTACTCCTCTCTGCACTTTTCTGACGGTTAAAAGATATAAATGTTAATAATCTGGAGTACAGTCAGGAGAGACTTGGATTGGAATTATTGTATTGCTGTTTTATTTGCATCGGTTCGAATAAAGATTTTTATTTTATACGCTGGATATGCAGAGATATAAATGAACAGAAGAAAGACTTGCTTTATTTTATTAAAATGTGGTGGAATGTGGAATTAAATGTTCACCAATTTTCTTCATGTCAGACTGGTGCATTTAATTTAATGTTTGCTTGATGCAATGTGTACAAATGTAATATGTGGAAAGAACAGAATGAGTCTATTGCTTTATAGCACATTCAGGTTGTGCATCATGATTTAGTAACTAATTATTATTTCCAAGTAAGTTGACCCACAACGATGCTGTGTGTATGTGGGATACATGTACAGACAGGACCGGTCTTTGCAACTACTCGGATATTTGTTTAGGGATTAACAAACCTTAGTCACAACTGTGTTGGGTTTCAGACTGCTGTTAAACCTCTGTGGAGCCTGTGGCTTTTTAAACTTGGTTACTGGATGTTTATTTGTCCACAGTCACTCATTTCATGAATCTTAGAACTTAATTACGGCCCTACCTGAAATGTTCAATCAGTTCTTGAACTCTCAGCTCCGTCACTTGTTCCACACACAGACACAAAGGCAAGTGAACACGCCACCTAGAGACACCTAGAGACACCTAGAGACACCTCGTCTCACTGTGCTGATCTGCAGACCAGGATGGACGGCCCTGATTTATGTGAAGTGCTTTGGCTTGTCAGTTAAATTAACATCAGTCCAAGCGGCTCGAGAGGACAGCTGTCAACCTTCTAATTTAGGGGGTGTCAGTAACTGTTAACTTTAACGCTGGCTTACCGGTGGGTTGTCATTATTACTGTCATGAGTCAGAAATAATGTCGCCGCCTTTAATCAATACTTATTTGTCAGAACAATCCTTTGAGAACACTGAGCGACGGTTCAACTTGTATCTTATCTATTATTAACAAGTGTTTATGTGATGTCAGACAGCGTTTCCAGGCACCGGCCTTCAAAGTGGCGGATAAATCCAAGAAAAGAACACGATGGGACCAAAAACTGTGCTATTTACTGTGGTTAGCATGAATCCACTGTTCACTCATTTGCAACTTTATTAGCAGCGTCCTCTGGACATGAGTAACGTGCTCTCTGCCCACCACGTTCTGGTCGCTATGGTAACGTTTAGACAGGCCAGCGAGCTCCCTCGGGACAGCCATCTTAGTTCTGTTTATACAAAAAGCAAAGAGGCGTCTGTGCTCCTCACAAAGTTAAGGGACGAAACGAAGCACATCCGGTGCATTTTCAAAATAAAACATCTTTCAGTAAGTCATGTCAGCTATTAATTCTTTCTGTGGTTGACATATAATGAGAGCGATACCTTCGTTTATAGAAATAACTGCAGCTACACCCTCCGGCTCACGTCCAGGGATGAAGGTTCCACTCGTCTGACGAGCTGAGAGCAACGCAGCCGCGCGTTTGCTCGACAGCAGCGGCGTCTGTTATTAAACGCGTCCCGTGGATCCAGCGCTTCCAGTGTTTTATGAGAAGGATTCCTGTGGGTTTGTAAATAATGATCAGAAACCCCTGGCCTCGGTCTGCATGTTCCGCTGCGCTCGGTCCTGCACTGCTCAATAAGACAGCTCGGTTCAGGGGGGATTTCCACCAGGTCCGTGTTGATCACATCTGGGCCTGCACTGGAACGGGCCCTTCATGATGGAGAGCAGACTCTAATATACAAGGCCCGCTCCTTCTGAAATTGGCTGTGACCTCTGGCACACTTGCAGCGGCCTGGTGCTCTCCACCGTATGGGATTTCTGATCTCCCTCCGCTGTTCGCTCTGCTCTCTTATCAGCCATGTTCTATTTTTCTGCAGGGATATTAAAGCGTGCACGCTGACACTGGCACACTCATGGACACATAATCTGACCATCGACGCGCACGTATGGGCACTCACGCTGACGCCCAGCCAGGTGAAGTTAGTTAGTTAGTGACCATTTCCCTCAACAAATACAACACATATTAAATCATGGATTTAGAAGCACGGCACATTCACTGGGGTCGTACGTCTGTCCAGCCAACTGTGTTCTTGTGATTGCTACTAAATGTCAGACATTTGTGTGTGTGTGTTCATGCACATATCTCTGTGGCTAAAGGTGAGGCAATGCACAGAGGTGTGTGTGTGTGTGGTCTGGGGGTAATAAATCATGATCTGGATGTAGCTGTGGTGTGAAACTGTGTGGAGCTGCCACCTCAGGCAACTGCTGCCCTATACCAGCCCACCATCGTCTCTCTCACACACACACACACACACACACACACAGTGTAAATGGATTAATACAGTTACACATGTAATGCCACAGATTAAGGAGCGGCAGCTTCGTTTGAAATGTATGTGTTGCACCAGCTGCCGGAGATAAGATGTGCTAATGTCAAACAGTGGCTCCCAGCAGACCACGGTCGGGACCACGGTCGGGACCACGGCCGGGACCACGGGCCATGCGTCTGTTCCTGTGCTTCCCATGTATCTGACGTCCAAGCAGGAGTTTGTTTGTTGTGGCTGATAGCAGCATTCAGTGCTTTGGAATCACAGAATCAAAGCAGAACTTCTGAGTGAGCGGGAAGAATAAGGAGTCCAGACGATGTTCACACTGAGGCCACCTCTCTGGGTCAGAGCAAACCATCTTTGCTATCTGCTCAGACCCTGAAGACTCTGCCAGTCTGGACCTATTTACTGTTTGACTTGCTGTGTGATTACAGCTGTTTTTCTACCTGCTTTGTGCATCCGAGTGCATTTTGCCTTGAACTGCAGGAAGCAGCTCTCTGCCGTGCACCTGTTCTGCTTCGAGGAGACATACAGATGCTTTGTGTAAAGAGCTGAGCAGATTAGCACTTCATTACCATGGTAGATTGTTTAACGAAGACACTGAGGGAACAGAGAGGCAGCTGGATTATGACCAAGCCATGTTTTCCATTTAGACAGGATTATTACTTCAGGCTGCACACCTCGCGTTGGGAATATGATTTAAAACTGAGGAAAACACCCATCAACCAATCGTCTTACGCTCCCCTAACTCCCCTGTCTGATGAGGCCTGAATAGACAGAAAGCTTTGTCATCTTCCAAAAGTCAAACAACTCTCTCTCTCTCTCGTACTTTGAGTGGCTGCGCTGTAGTTTAGTTCTCTCCAAAACTACATCTGACTTTTTCTACCTGAACTACAGAGTTTAACAGGACTCGTTTTGTCCAATTCCATGTTTCACAAATCAAACTCGAGATCTTGTGCCGTTACTGCGTGGCACCGTTAATACAAACTTAACAGCATCTGCATCCTTTTCAAGTTATGAACCTCTTAGTGTTGCATTCATTTCCTAATGATGCTTTTATTGTGAAAGCACACCTCACCACAACAGACGTGAGGATGCTTTGCTTCGTTGAGAGGACACACCCCATCACCCCAGACAGATGAAACTTCATTAGACTTAATTGTATGATATTCACTGAGATTTCATTAAGTTTGTTTTTGTTCTTGAAGAGTGCATGAAGAAATGTTTCATTGCGTTCTTATGTATGAAAGCTACTGCGTAACTATGATTTTAAGCTCATATTTGCCTCTAAGAGTGAACAATTTTTTTTCATTTTAGCAGTCGTGAAATGAAAATAGAAACCAAAGTGAGTTGTCATGCATTTCCTGTTTGTTTCCATGTTGCTTGTCATTAAGACGACACACGTGCAAATCCTGTTCACAGTTTAGAGACGGCTCCAAACAATCTGTAAGTTCTGCTGTCACCGACGTCCGCCATGTGCAGAATCACATTAGGCACCAACGCCGCACAGTGGCATTATTGTGTTCCGAGCAAAGGGAGGAAATGAGAACAGAGATGAGGTCCAAAGGCAGTGACAGGAAATGAGTTCAGTTTGTCCTCCGTGGCAGCAGGTACTTCATCAAACCTGCGCATGTGAGAAATACACTGTATATGTTACAGGGGCCTCGACACCCTCAGGAAGCATGTGCTTAAGTATGAGGCTACAAACCGACATGACAGCCAGAGACGAGCAATTATATGCTCTCCCTCCCTGGGCCCATCCCCGACACCGACACAGACACGTGAGCACAACTAGGAATATAAATGCCCAAAGAATATGCACACACGCTTGTAATTACAAACACACACAAGTATTACCAGCGTACAGTGAGTCCTGCTACCTTGAAAGGAGGATTTCTTCTTTATATATATATATATATACTCTGAACAGAGCAACAAAGAGACGCTCTCTAAAACACACGTTTTCAGAGTGTATGGGTCCAAATGTAAGTACGCTGTGTTTTCACTGTCCTTCCCTCTCCCCTTTCATCCTCTGCGTCTCAGAGGACAGAAGAGAGAGGGAGACACTGCAGTGTTTAAAGTGGGCCGTCAGTCAGTCTCCCTGGAGTTTCCCATCCTGTAGGAATCTCATTATCAACAACCGCTGGCACATCAGAGAACAGGGATGCAAGTGTGCTTTCTGCGAGTGCGAGAGAATGTGTGCCCGGGCGTGCACAGCAGTGTGTGTGTGTGTGTGTAACATAGACAAGGATAAAAAGAAGGAGGGAGAGAGGAAGAGGGAACGAGCGTGTGCCCACAAGAGGCGATCATTTTGTAGAATCTTAAGTACTAACATGTCTGCACGGAGCCATTTTACCCATAATGAATGCTGCTTCGTCTCAAAGCTCCTACGGGAGCGTATAGCTTTACATGTAGCCAGTGCTCTGCAAAAGGCAGATACAGTAGCAGCCAACGAGCGGCACAGCTGGATCACAGCTGGGCACTGTACGAACACAACACGCAGCTGCCAATACAACAATTCTTCCTCTTCAAATCAGAGCTGGAAATTCAGACGGGCCCCGAAGGAGCCAGGTTTCTAACTGTGGGACTAGGTCAGAGGTGAAATGACATCATCAAAGCTCACTGTTGTGACATCACAGCAGCCGAATCAGGGCTGGGGCCTCGTTGCACTTCCTGACCAAGTGTAACGTGTAGACAGAGGAAAACAGACGCGTGGCTTCTGTTATTGGCAGAACATCAACACAACTACACGTACACTTGCTCACTCACACAAGCACAGAAATAAAACCATGAGGAAGGGCCGGCTGGGACGTGCTGACGGAACTTTTCTGTCAGGGAGCATTAGCACGTTAGCCACTCCTCATTTGAGTGCTCTCCTTCTAAATCTCATTATTAGCCTCTGACTCACTGTTTTCCCAATCAGCCGCTTCCACGGGCGGCATTGCCACCCACTGGAAGGCTCGGCTCCTGGTTAGTGCATCCGATGCTGCAGCTGCATTCCATGTTCTGTTTTCTTTCTACCTTAAATGGATTATTGGACTTCCAGTCAATAGTAAGCAGATTAGACTGAGCTACGTGTGTTAGCAGACACCACGCAAACAGACCAGCAGCGCTAATCCCAATAAATACACACTCCCTGTCACATCATATCAGTTTAGGAGCAAGAATCTACATTTATGAAACATCACCACCAAAATACTCTCACATAGATTGCTGTTATATAGGACAGTCCTACAGTAACCATGTTGATATACAGTTAGTCCTGATGTTGGCGCTTGGATTGATCATTCGTGTAAAGTTGTGTTTCCTTGTCTGAATATGTTTCTGAACATAGTTGCACCTCATGCACGTGATGTGACTTCTTAGTGAACAAATGACAACATCACAGACATATCAAAAATAATCATAGTGGTTTATAATTGTTTTAAAATGTTTTAAAATGTTGTATCATTTATACAATAAAGAGCAACACCAGCTATGTTCTCAGTAAATGCCACTTTGGTTTTCTATATCGAATAAAACACAAAACTGACATTTGCAAAAAAAGAAAAAAAGAAAATTGCCACCCAGCAATGATTTTGATTATGGGCTGGATAAAAATGGATATAATTGGTTAATAATGCAGCGCCACCTGTGAGCCGGTGAATTCACTGCTAGCTGACATTAGCATTCATGCACATTACATGCAGCAACAATCAAATGGAGACGCTTCTGAGAAATGTGAGGTGACTGCATCACTTTCAAGCTCCTGCCTGGTTTGCACTTTTAGTTTCATTGCGGTAACGCCCCATGTTTCTGATTTAGCTTCAATGCCCACCTGCTTCCTGCCCAGTTCCCGCCCCCGTCTCTCCCACTACAGGCCCTGTAAAGTTTGGGTTTATTATTCTGCGACAGATCTTCCTCCGATTCTTCTTACCTCCGATGTTTTCTCGCCTGCCTGTGTGACTTTTTGATTGCCTTAGTTTGTATTTTTGCCTGCTCCCTGTTTCTGATGAGCTGACTGATATTTTATGTATGACCTTTTAGTTTGTAAGTTAAGAATCTGCCCTTTTTCCATACACCCAGTTTCCTGCGACTGCTCATTCACGGGTACAGGAAGGTATTTTATGGTTGTAAAGTTTACACAAACTTTGGTAACAGCCACCTGAGAGAAAAAGAAATGCTCACCACTGATAAACGCAGACAATATCTCGTGACTGCGTCCAAACGCGACCTGGTATTTATCTAAAAGTAAAAGACACGGGGCATTTTGTTCCCAGTATCAAACCCCCACATCACGCCTGGAGCAGGCATGTGACACAAACATTTCCACCTCCGAGGTGCAGGCCGGTACAGGTGGGGGAAGATTTTGATGGAAGCCGTCTTATCAGAGCTGCCTTATCTTCCTTAGACGGTGTGTTTGAAGCAATGATGCTAAAGAGAGAGAGAGAGAGAGAGAGAGAGAGAGAGGGAGAGAGGCACAGGGAAACTGAGAGAAAGAGAGGGAGGAACCGCCACGGGTCAAAAAGCCACAGGACTGTTGGCGGTGTCACATTCCAGCCCTTCTGGGGTCACCTTGTCCCAAAAAGCAGCTGGGGGACTCACCTCGAGTAAATTCCACTGAACTTTTCTGCTTCCTCTTTCACCTGACCTCAAACTCTCTGTACCTATGCTCCACACACTGCTTTGGTTCCATTTCAGAAGGTTTGACAAGCTGTTGATACAAATGTACATCACTGGCCCAGTGCACGAGTGCTCAGCACATAACCCTAATCATCTTTACGCGTTAAGCTAATTTAGTGCATGCTCATTACATTGTTATACAAGTGTAAAAATTCAGTGAAACACTGTGGCAAAATTATATCGAAATTATAAAAACAAATGACCCCGATAGTAAGGATGACTTGTACAGCTGCTGACTGCAGCTCGAGCGCCGCAGCCATATTTGGTTCATTAAGCTGCGAAGGTGAGAGCCGGGGCTCAGGACTGGCACACTGATCTCTGCGAGCCAACTGCCAAAGGTCACTCTCATAAAGTCGCCGTGGGAGCTCATCCATCCCAGTGTCCTAGTGAGAGCTAAATGTCTTGCCGCTATTATTAAGTATAAACACGGAGCCTGCAGGAACTTTCAAGGAAACAAGCCCCAGTCGAGAGCCGTGGACAGCGCAGAGGAAAATGCTCGTGAGAGGAATTTTATGACGGACAATGGAAAGTAAATAAAAGATCCACATCCTATAAAAAATATATTTTGCATAGAACCGGAAACAGTTAAGACCTGCATTACTTTACTGGCTTTATTAAAGGCAGGGCGCTCGAGTTTGGAGCTCTAGAAACACTGGCTGTCTCAACGTAGCAAGAAATAACAAAAGTAAACCTACGAGGAAGAGAGGGTGATTGTCTGGGAGCGTGGCGTGACATACAGACGTAAGACACACTGGCAACAGACAAAGGAAGGGCAGAGAATGAGGTAATGAGGGCCGGGTAACGACAATCAGGAAGGCAGACGCAGCGCACACTGGAAAAACCCTCCACCAAAGTAAAACAGGACGTCAACAGACACTAAACTAAAGAGCACTAAGTTAACTCAACCTCACCTGGGGTGCGTGACAGTACTGCATGATGGGTAGACGGGTATATGACCTCATCTCTGTCATTACAGACAGAGGTGTGTTTGGGGTCTAGGTTTGATGTCAACTAGCCTTCAATTACCGTCTTCACCTGTGACTCCAGGCAAGGTTCGCCACTCAGTTCGGCAGGTAACTAGTCACCTAAGCGCTGAGATATTTTCCTGAGGGCTGATTTATGTTGTGCTTATATCAGGAAACAGCCTTCCATCTGGCAGAACACAAAACCATCAACACTGTAATTAAAATGCAATTACTGACGCTCTCCTCTTCCAGTTCCACAGTAATCCCTGAGAAGTCTTTCCATCTGTGCCGTGTACGTATACGCACACGCTCCTGAACGTGCGCATATGCGCGCATAGAAAGACGCATTTCTCACTCGCCTCCCGCCCGCCGCCGCCGTCAGCACTCCATGACAACGCAGCGCAGTCGTATAGCTTCCAAATCTGCTCTTCAGCTCAGCTTACGCTGCAAAGCCTATCTGTTTGTGCACAAATCACCTGCTCATCCTTTTGCACCGTCTGTCCTGCAGCTGGACCCATCTTAGGCACCACCGCCGTCGCACCATGAGGACTGTGACTTTTCAAACCGCATTGTCCAGCTGTTGGTGCCGATGCTACAGCTCATGGTAGGATATGGAGTCTAGAGCGATTCACAACACTTACAACTGAATCTGAGTTGTTAGTGTCAACTGTAAGTGCATTTACTAAAACTCAAAGATGAAGACAGACAGACAACCCAAAACATGATGAGCACAACTACAGCTGTCCCTGATACATAAAAAAGTCTTATTTTGAAAGGACAAAATAAAAACTTAAATAAGTGTTCTGAAGATTTAGGCCAAAGAAAGCCAGTCTTTGTGATTTGCTTCAGAAGCAAAATCAAACCAAACTGTTCTGGTTAGGATGTGACCACATGCAGAATGCCTTCAAAATAAAGTTCAGTGAAAACTAATGGAAACTTTACAAGTTTTTGGTTTGTTTAACTGGTAAGCTTTTGTTGGTCGAAGGTCAAGGACACTTGATCGACTGAACGCTAAAACACACACACAAAAAAACCTGTGGACTTTTATTCTGAAGAGCACTGAATAAAGACGTGTATCAAAGAACTGGGGAAACAAAGACATGAATAAGGTTTGTGTTTTCTGCATGTCGCTGCGAGCATGTGTGTGTGTGTGTGTGTGTGTTAGGGGGATGGGTATTGAGCTGTCCCTCTAGAAATAAAACCTTAATTACTTCTGACTAAAACTGTAATTAAAATACATCACATCTGCAGCCTTACCTGGTGTGTGTGTGTGTGTGTGTGTGCCCACGCCTCAGATGTGCATGCAGGTGTGTGTGTGTGTGTGTGGGACTCTGCGAGTGCCACAGATAAATCACCAGCACGCAGCTCGCCAGCGTGGGGACGAAGGGAGTGGGGGCGGGAGCGAGATCAGAGAGGGGTGCGGCGGGAAGGAGAGATGTGGCGAAAGGAATAAAAGAGAGGAACTAGAGAGGCACAGACAGATAACAGACTTGCGTCTCTTTGCACGTCCTAATAAGAGGAAAACCACTTCACTTTGTGGAAAGACAGCTGGAACACGCCAGAGTTCCCGACTTGACAGAACATCAAAGGTAAATCCTGAATCGCCACATTGCGATGTAGAACAAAGCCGACTCGCTGCAGAAACATAACGAAGATCATCCTTTTATCCAAGATATTTTCAGCTTACCCAAAAATCTAAAAATCAAACGCAGTGAACCCCATCCAGCAGGAGCAAGAACAAAAGACCTTCCCCCAGTGCCCCCCCAGCGTCATGAACCATACTTCCACTGCCTGTGTATATGGAGCCATCGGGGGGGCGCGGGAGGAAGAGGTGGGATGACAAATGGTGGGCAGCTCAAGCCACTGGGGTTAAACACAATTGTTGTTGCAGAAAAAGGACATTATTGGAAATGGCTCTGCCACCGTGGGCGCCCCTGTTGAATAGTTTTCTTTCCCCCCTCCTCCCAGGCAAGCAATGATTTCCCTCTGCTTCCTGTCCACACACACACACACACACACGCTTAAATGAAGTGGGGTCTGCAATAACCCGTGGGAATTAGCGAGGTGTCAACAAGGCGTTGGTTACGATGCTGATGCGGTGCGATGAGTATGCAGAACTCTAACGGCTGATCGCCTTTAGAGACACCCTGGTAATCACCCTCCGCTGTGCCCCGGTCCAGCCTATCAGCGCATCCTCAATAACAAGACAGGGAGAGCTATTTGTTTCCTGAGTCCATTCCGGCTTCGGGGACACGCTCTCCTCTGTTCCCGGTGAATGAGATAGCCTTTCACCGGGCTCTATAACCTTTACGAGGTTCCTTCACAGACAACGCCGTGTGTGCAATCAACTCTGACTCCCTAAAAGAAAAGCCCCTCCTGACATGAAAGCGTGTGCGGGTATTAGACGAGCCAGATGTGCTCGTGGCATCGAGAGTTTCATGAATTGCATAGAACACATAAGGGAAGCGTTTGCACTGCTGTGACACCTGCTCTGTTTGCTTTGATTTGACACAACACACAAAGCTTTTATCTGAGCACAGGGAGGAGGAAAAAGGGCTTTGATTTTGGGAGGGGGGGGGGCGCGTATTGATTTTCTTGACATTGGGCTCTCCTTGGCATCAGAGGTGTTCTTTCTCTCAGCTCTGATTACCTATGTGCACAGTAAGCTGGGCTTTTTAATCTTATCTGCAAAGATAAAATAATGGTAAGAAGCCATCTGCTGCTATAACAGCGGAGCACCTCCAGCTATCAAGTTCTTATCAGGGTCCACAGAGAATGCTCCAGAACATACTGGAACGTCGAGCAGTCAATAGAACAACGCAATACGCGGCTTCACTCCCTCGCACAGACACGGAGGAAAGGTGGACGGATTTCACTGGGAGATCTGGATCCAGATGAACATCAGCCGGTGGAGCCAAAGACAAGGACAGAGGCCTCCAACTGAAACTGCCCTCAGTAAAGAAGTGATGGGAATTTTTTTTACTGCTTAAAGTAATCGCTCTAAAACAAATCGGGTGCTTACGAGGAGCCTGTCGTTCATTTCAAAGAGCCGGATCGTTCGCAACCGACACATCACCACAACCAAGGCCCAGGGAAGTGGAGACACATCCTGGATATGAGCTCAACAACATGCAGCCATAGCACAGGGCTCTGCAGCTAGCGTGGTGTGCTGCACGAGGGCTCACGCGTCTACAAGCATTTCAAACAACTCGATGGAAAATCACGCCGCAGCTACTTCCCCCGGCAGGGCTCCTGCCTGGAAAATCGAAATCAAGACAGAGCTGTTGTCAGCCGTGTGGAGGGGACAGGGAGCATGTTAGCTCCGCCAGATTGAATTAAGCCGGATCCCCCAAAGATCCACGTTCAGGCAGGATTCAGGTCAGCGTGGAGATGACGAGCAGCGGCGTATTGATTTCACCAGTTCCCAATCATATTACTCTTCGTCTGCCGCCTAATTCAATTCCCTCGCAGGCAGTTCACAACTCAGTTCATAATTACGGTGATGCCAAATTACAAAGTATCTTGCCAAAGGAATCGTATTAGGGGCCTCAAACTGCGCTGTTTGATTACATCAAACACCTATTGTTGGGTGGGTCATGAAAAATCCCGTGTCTTCGCTGATGCGTGAAGCCCGGCCGGGGAACAAATGGAACGACTCTACTCACAAATTAAATTGATGTCATGAATAAATTAAGTGTCGTGAGCACAGAGGGATCACTTGGTTCGTTGGGCTTCCTGCGCACGTTTCCAAATCTCAATCACTTAATGGACACCTCTGAAAAACAACTTTGCTTTTTCATTCCACGTTTTTTGTTTTTTTTTTTATCCTCAAGCGACAGTATCATGTGTCATGTGTCCATTTCTGGCTTTCACTTGAAAGTCATGGCAAAGGGCAGATGGCTCTCAACTGACAAGGAGCTCAGCATTGATTTGTTTACTAATAGCTGATGGAAACCCTAGAGCGCCTCTCCTCTTTACCACCAGCCATGGGGAGATGAATAATTAATGGATTTTAGCTTCGTGTTTTTTTTTTGTTTTTTTGAGCTATAAAAGGATTACTGAAAGTCTATTCAGTAATGTAATACAAACACTTAAAAAAGCCATTTCATGCTCGCTACAGCGATAGATCTGAAAATCAGCCTCTTCTTGTGAAGACTTTGGAGTCGTGACAGGGAAAAGATTTCTTCTTGCAGGAGCCGTTAATCACCCCGACATGTTCAACTTCAGCTTCAAATACGACTGAGATACTCATAAAATCAGACTTGAAATGAAGTTTCACATTTGATATAAAATAACACAGAATGGAGACTTGTAAAAACAAACTTAGGACTAAGTGGCAACATACAGCTGCTCCTGCCACTGTTTAAATGTCTTTATGTGCAGTTCAACAAGCACGTGTAGAAACGCCTGCCCAGCATCACTTTGCTTACACACACACTGAAAGACAGACAGCGGATGAGGGATAATTTAATCGTAAGATAAAACCCAAAAAGCAGAGACAAAGATCTTGCACAGAAAACAGAACACTTTAATCTTTTTTTTCCCCCCAAGGCCAAAGAAAGACAGACAGACAGGCAGGGAGATACAGAGATGGAGAAAGAGAGACAGAGAACAGACAGACTGATAGAGACATTGATATAATTGAATGTGACTTATTCCCAGGACCCTCCCAGCCCTGCGTCCGTCTGTAGGCAGCCTTGGACCAACCACAACCAGCAGCAACAAAAGCAACACACACACACAAACAGAACATCTGGAGCGTGCACCAGTGGACCTCGCCCAGTGCCAACCTGCCTAATAGCCTATGGAGTCAATTATAAGAGGGGAGAGACGTTCTGGCTTAATCGCTAATGGCACCATCTGGATAATGGCAGATTTCACAGAGTAACTTTTGCTTCTTCCTCTTACCTGGTCACCTGGGGATGTCTCAGCTCATCATCGGACGGTTTTTGGGGCAACGGTGTAAAACCAATGAAGTCCCCAGCGAAAGTAAAAAATGTGCGTATTCAAATGTTCCATCCTGTCTGTGTCTGTGTGTCAAACAAGGCACAGTTTCAGAACAGGCAGCGTACGTTTACTGGAGCTTTAAAAAACCATCTTTCCGTTTAATTTTGTGGAGTAATTAACTGTGTGACCTTGTGT
The DNA here is from genome assembly GCA_016785235.1 of Pseudorhombus dupliciocellatus. NCBI lineage: Eukaryota > Metazoa > Chordata > Actinopteri > Pleuronectiformes > Paralichthyidae > Pseudorhombus > Pseudorhombus dupliciocellatus. The sequence continues at coordinate 1,273,306 of JAFBJW010000248.1, forward strand.
TTTGTCACAGCTTCAACAGCAGGGAGGTTGCAGGTATACTTGCTGAGCAGTATTTTTTTGGTACTGAACTTTCCTACAACCGTCGGTGTTGTGGCATTTTAAGTCAACACAAAACTCTATTGCCCAGAGCACATTGCAGCAGTATCAATTTCCCCTCTGTAGCGGGTGATATTTTAACAAATGTGCTCCAGCAGCAGCCAGTTGAGCTGAGGGCCAGAGAGGTGCAAGGTTATTTATCGAGACCTGGGAGGAATGATGGCAGGGGAAATGGGCAGCCAGGTAGGAAGGCATGCGGGCAGGCAAGAGATGAGACGCCACAGAGATTGTCCTAAAAACACTGGGGACTGGAGGGAGTCCAGAGGCAGAGGGAGAAAGACGAGAGTGGGATAGTTGGGGAGCAGACAGATTGAAAAACACATTTACTTAGCGTCTGGCATCGCAACGCTCACAAATTCAGCTTGGCATGAAGGACAATTTGGAACCAAAACAGGCGGCCCTCTAAATGAAGGACATTGAAGGGAATGAAATAGAGAATGACAAATAATTAACTAGCTGTGGCGCAGTAAATACAGATTAGGAGAAGAATATTAGGATTTATTTTTGATTTTTAGAATAAATGTATCGTGTGCCTTGCTCTGTCCTCTGGATCCAACCTTTGAGGCAAGCAAAGTTGTGTTTAAGGTCAAAGTGCTGGTCCTGGAATGCTGCGTTGTTCTCTGACTGTACGTTAAGGAAAAAAGGCTTTTAATATAGAATGAAAGTCTGTGTATGTGTTTACTAAATAGTAGAACATTGGGATAAAAGTCCGTTTAACATGCTCACGCCTGCATTTGTCGTGCTAACACACACGTGTCAAGCTACTTTCACATTTAAACGAGCACAACACCATGATTAAGTAGCAACGACAACAACAACATCATTAACATCGTTCTCTTTTAAAGCAGCCATGCACGCAGAAATCCAGTGAGGCCAGATGGAGGCTGCACACGAGCCGACACGACTGTGGTGATTTAATACGAGAAGTGACTGAAGAAGAGTGGAGGGGGGGGGGGCTTGAACACAGCTTTTTAAGAGCTCGTGCAACACAAACGCGAGGAGTTGAAAGTGCACAGCGGTGCGAAATGGCAACAGTCGGATATCTGAAATCTTTCATGCCAAATGCCCAGTGGTGAGAAGGACACGTAACACACGTCTTAACTGAAAGGCTGCCAGCTCCGGCAGAGCTGTGAGTGTGAAGTGAAACAAATGCGTGTTTGATTTGTTATTATTTGTAAGGGAAGGGGTTAAAGAAATAAACGCTGGAGCTAACGGCACTCTGACAAATGGAGAACGGGGTATATGAACCATGAAATGAACACTCTGGCAATTGGAAGGCAGAAGGCTTTCAGCACCATGGTCAGCAACAAAGTGCCTGCAACAGCTCACTGCTTGAGCGATGGTTTTGACCAGGCTGGGGGGGGGGGGGGGAGAGAGAATGAGGGGGGGGGGGGGGGGGGGGGGGGGGTAGAGAGAATGAAACCAGGTGAAAAGTACGGGGACAGGACGGCGCTTTACAGATAGAGACACATGCAACATCATGGGTTCCGTGTTTCTCACTGGACTGAAAAAAAAGAGTTCTCGGTGAGCAAGATCAAAGCCTCACAAGGACGCCATGACTAGATGTTTTATTTCAAGCAGGAATTATATTACAATCAAAAAGAACAGATTTAGTTAAAATGAGGTCAATCCAAGGTGGCCCCCCCCCACCCCGCGCTCTGGGCTGCCAGTCTGTCCGTCTCCATGGAAGGTGTGCACTAGTTTATCAGTGTAGTGCAGAAGGCAGAGCTCCGATAAAGTTGGAAGGAGAAAATAGCCTCCACCACCTGGCTCCCCCACCGCTTGTGAATGTGGCTTTTTCCCATTAATTGTTGTTGTGGTGCAGTATACAGCCATTAAACAGTAAATAAGTCATTAACTATGCTGGCTGCCGGGCTGCCCCGGGCCAGGGCTTGTATTTGTTGCAGAGAAATGGAAGTGGTGGGCCCTGCAGGCACAGAGGCCGAGGTTAATGCAGTTGGGTTGATGACGGACAGCCAGGGCTCGACTGCGCCGGCAACTCACCCACACAAACACACACATACAGCACGACTATTTGTCAACATCAGATATGGGAAATGGGACGTGCAAAACATAATTTCAATGCATAAATTACTATTTTATTAAATACTGCTGTAAATCTAATTTGCTAGCAAGCGGGTTGGAAGGTTAACTCTGTGGTTAATACCTGTAAACAGCAAAGCACCGTCAACACCTCAGCACACTGAGGCCCATTTTTCAGCAAATACATTTTGAATATTGATCTGAACTGCTGCTGACATAACGAGGGCTAAACCGACCAGTGCACACACTGAATAGCAGCAAATGCTTCAAACTGGTGCAGATTACTGAGCACGTTCCTTCAGCCTTGAGTGACTGATAAAATGAGCAGTTCCTTCACGTGCCCCCTGCTCCTGCAGAAAGAAAACACTTCCCTTGATCTCCCTTCACAACAATCAACCAGCTGAGAGGCTAACCGTGTCAGGGCTGGCAAAGATGTGTTCAGTGGTGATCACAAAAAAGAGCAGACTTAGATCCTCACACTGAGGTGATTGGTGAAATACATTTGACTAATAAATAAACAAGGATTCAGGAACAACTGGTTCTCCAGCTGAGGGCTCTGTGGACCCAGTACAGCAAAGTGGTCGGGAGTGATCCTGTCAACATCCTTCACATCCACACATCAGACCTCAGTGGGTAAAGCGTATTCTATAACTGTACATCCTGTTCATTTATTCAGATTCCACGTCTGTATCTGAACGTTCTGCTTACTGCACGTCTGTCATTGCCCTGTGAATGGAATCTGATCAGACCTCAGCGTGTGCTGCCTCTCTGAAGGCAGCATGAAGAGTCAATGAAGCGTCAGAATAAATATATTGTGTGTGGGCTGAACAAAATTCTTTAAAGTCCAAATATTCTGTCGGAGAATAAGTGTCAGTGGCTCCGCGCCAAAATACAACCATCCCATTCAGTCAGTCAGCATCAGTGAGAGATGGGGGCTGCTGTAATTAAAGCCTCCATCTCATCTCACTGTCACACGTGTGCACTCTCTCTTAAAACACACACACACACATGCACGCTCACAGACATATGCAGCCAACGCAAAACGGCTTTGTTCCTGCCACCCACCTTTAGTCTACCAGGGGCCCTGTGTGTGTGTGTGTGTGTAGGGTGGTGTTGCTGGAGACAGTGGTGGGGGGAGTTATAAAATCATTCTTAATTACACATTTGTCACATGAAAAGCATCCCGCCTGCTCTGAATGAGCTCTCACAGTCTGATTAATTCAGCAACCCTGACATTCCAACGGCTCATTATGCACCAAACTTCCACTCCTCTCTGTCTTTTTTATCTGTGTCTTCCCCTTCTTCATTTTTTCCCTAATTCCTTTGGTCCTCGACATTTCAGGCTTTTCATGTGAGTGTACTGATGTACGCTTGCCAGATCAGTAGCCGCAGAGACAAGTTTTTCCTCCGGGATTCGGGGCTTTGACAGCACACGTAGGCTGTCAGCGTTCAGCGTTGGCTAACGATGATAGGACAATTAGACTGGGGAACACTCTGTTTCTTGGTGTTTATGCATCGCTCCAGCTCTCAGAGTCCACATGGTATCAGAAAGATGAATCTAAAGCAAACTCTGAAAGTGATTTTACACACTGAGCTGTGGTGCCACGGGTGAGCGTCCCCTCAAGTCACACATTGGTTCTATCGGCCGCTAACACCGCAGCCTGTTCAGCAGTCACGTCATAGAGACTGAAATTGGAACATTAAACTGGGAAAAATGGAACAAAACATTCATTTTAAAAATGTGAATATGAAAAACAAGAAAATTCAGAGAAACATCGGCAGCCGGAGGAGAGGCCATCCTTTAGTGCATTGCAGTAATATCGCCATGTGTGTGTTTTTACAGCTGTCAGTGAAGTATGGCAGTGGATATTAGTTCAGGCTTCATTGGCCTTCATCTAAACACAAGCCCAGCCTATAAGAAACAACTAATAACTCTGATATTATTCATTATAATGCAGATTGATTTATTGCTTGTGTTTATTGAGGAATAAATGAGAAGAGGACCTTGAAAAAAGAACTGCATATTAAATCGCCATTAGATTATTTGACACATTTATGCCAGAGTTAACCACAAGCCCACATACAGTGAAGCAATACAGTGTAAAAAAAAACCTTTAGTTTGACTGTTGTTGTGAAACAGTGTTCATCTGTTTGAGTTATTTCCATCTCTGATTCCTTGGTGAGCTTACAGGAAAGCGCAGGTCCGTTGCATCCCTGGAGATGCTAAATCTCGACATCAGAAAGACAAACAACATCTGTTTACTCTCAAACACTGCTCTCGCAGAGCTGCTGCTGCCGTGGTGGAATCATCACACATGCAGGCGTCTCTATCACACTGCAATCCCCAATCTGACCCCCCCCTCTGAATGTGTGAACTAGCTCTGCCCAGTGCCCAGTTCAATAGATTTATATTATTACCTTATCACTGGTACTTTTTTTCTTCTGTTTTATTTTATTTAAGCACCACCACAGCTGTGTTTTTAATTTTGTTGTACATTGTGTATGATGTTACCCTCTATCCTAATTTAGCATTGAAAGTCTAAAGTCTTACACTACGTGCTTCAGATCAAGCTTGTCACAAATGGTGCCGTTTCCTTTGTGGGGCTAACGCTGATTTTGTTAGTAGTAATATTTTGGCTTGCAATAAAATGGCTTTTATTGCAAAGTGCAGGGAGTGTCACTATGAATCAGGTATGGCTGTGATCCTCGGCAGCATCATTTTATTTGATCCAACTCAGCCTCCACTTTACTGTTCTCATACACAAGCTGACATGGATTTCCACAGTGGCGGCAGTCGTGTGGAAACATGGTCCTATATATGGAAAAGGTGCCTTATAGATGCAGAAACAATCACAACAATGTGTGTGTGCGTGTGTGAGATGGCCCCGCCCATCGCAGGTTTACCAGCAGTGAGACATGAAACATTTATAGCAGATGTGACATCACAGAAAGGGAAGTTAGATCCCCCAGGCGCTCTGACCGACACACACACACACACAGTGTGGGTACTGTCTGAATAACTGCTGTTTTGTTTTATTCAGCTTCTGAATAAATATTTCCTGGCACTAAAGATGGACGCACTGCGGGTACAGAGTGGCTATAAATGTCTGTGCTCGCAGCGTGCGCTTTGGGCCGCCATGCCACCAACAGCCAGTCCCCCACACAGTGTCAGTGACAGCACCTAGAGTAAATTAGCCCAGCTGACTTGACCGAACCACATGGTGTGTGAGCACAACGTCAACGGCCACCACTTTACCTCTGCCTGCTCCTCTGCTTCCAGTCTCCAAGACAGTGACCATAATAAGAGCAGAAACCAGTGTCACGTGACACAGTCAGCTGGTGTAACCCAGCTCATACCGTAACATCCATGCATCCTCTGCAGTGTGTGTTGCATGACAGCGTACGGTTGTGCGTGATCGTGTCTGCTTGTTGATTCGATTAGACCAACACTAATTAGAGCCAGCAGCATTGAAATCTAATCAGCTACACGACTTGGCCCAGCTCGAGATGGGGGATGAAGTCTTCATGACTACAAGCGAGCGGCCACTTGTTGTTAGCGCCGGCTCAACTGTGAGATTTCAGATTTACAGGAGTGGAACACGGATCTTAGACCAAGTTAAATATGTGGTTAGCTCCGACTTCTATCCGCAGGATCCCAAGTGTACGTCTTGTCTTATTAAAATTTGACTTGCAACAGAAAGCAATGATACAGCAGCGCGCTGTGAGCGCTAAGCGAGAGCTGAAGCTCTGATCTTTTCATTGATGTGCTTTGCCAATCACACACAACGTTAGGATGGACGGTGAAGCCTCAAGCCTAACAAACAGAGTCAGGCACAAGCTACGACAAAAATAGAGCACAACAAAATTCTGCGAAGATGTTGAAGTCGTTTCAAAATGGGTGTGTCTCACAATTCAGTGGCTTATTAGCGTAACAATGAACAGTGATGTCACTGCTGGACCAAACGACGTGTTGCTGCGTTCAACAGCCATGGACGGACACGCCGATACATGGATAAAATCGAAGGTAACGGACTCCAGCATTGCAGGCTCTCTCATCAGATGGCGAATATTAGAATAGTAGCTCGTCAGCAGCCTCCCAAAACAATAAAACAGCAGTCGACAGACAGCTTAGCCCATCAGCACACAGTCAAATTACCGCCATCAGCACCCCTCCCCCCACCGAGGTCTAAACTCTCATCTCTAGCACCAGGAGAACAATCTGCAGAGTAATTAGCCTCCACCAACAGACATTTACAGAGAGAAGGAGGACGTTTGGCTTGATTAAATTATTAAACCACACAAACAAAAAACAAAAGCAGCATCAATGAGGCACTGCGGCTCTCCTTCAAAGCTCCTCGCTGTTCCCTAAATACAGAATACAGAGAATGTGTTCTCCCAAGCCACTAGTTGGCATAATTAGCTAAATGTGTGCATTAGTGTGTGTGTGTGTGTGTGTGTGTGTCTTTGCTGTGATTGGAACCATTCCTCCAACTGCTATCTAAATAACCAAGTGGTTAACGACAACATGATGCCACCCTGCCACCCTCACACCACCGGCACCTCACACACACACACGTCAGCACACATACACATTAAACAATACTCTAATTACAACATTTATAACTCCCCCTTGCCTGCTGCCTCCCTCCAACCCCCCAACCCACAAATCTGTGAATCTGGAATTGAATTTAGCCCAAGTTGAGGGCTTGGCTGGCATGAAAAGACTATTTGATTAGAACGGCAGTTGTTTCATTTGTGGTGCAGCAGATTGCAGAGCCTCTCTATCCGGTGTGCAATCTGTATTCATTACTCTGTGTAAAAGGATGATCCATGTCCTGACACCAGGCTCATCATTTCATGCAGATGCACAGCAGCTCCACGCGGCCCGTGCTAAGCCACCATGCCTCGGCAATTCACCTTCACTTTCACTGCTTACTTACTTTCACCTGCCTGGCTTTGTTTCCATTACAGTGAGGGCAGAAGTGTGTCTGTGTCTGTGTGTCTGTGTGTGTGGATGGCAGGAAGTGGTTCAGGAGACACCAACGTAGGCAGTTGTGATAAACAGAGTCACAGTGGTGCAGCTGAGATCAACTTGGCCCACGTGTACTGGGTGTTCCTATGACAGGCATCACAGCTGGTGTGTGTTCTTAGTGTTTTAGTCTATGTGTGTTGAAAGCACGTCCTCAGGTGCCTCAATGCTTTACTGCAAATGCAGCACATTTTGCAATGAGCTCCAAAAGTGAGGACAGACGGCTCCGCTTTTAGTCCGCCTGCACTGGATGGTGAAGCACACTGAGCACGAAAGAGAGGGTTTTAACATTGTATGTCATAGTCTTAGTCGTGTTTTATTTTGTAGTATTGGTCATGCTTCATTTATATTTGTTTTATCATGTTCCCCAATTTCCCGTTAAGTTATGTCACGTCTTATTTTGTAGTGTCTTGTCCACAGTAAGTGTTTCCCCTTGACTTCCTGTTCCTGTCATGTTTTATTTTGTAGTGTCTGCTCCATCGTGTGTTGTTGTCTGATGACTTCCTGTAAATGAATTAAAGAAGCAAAGGTCACAGAGACACGTGGACATGAGAGACCGAAACAAAGGTCAGGAAGTTGAAGTTGCACTTTTGGATTTATGTTTCCTGTTTAAATCAAAGCAACATGCTGAGCCCTGTTGCACCGCCACAGCTCCTGACAAATCAAGGGGACATGGAACAATACAGTGTGTTATGGACATGGATTTTATTCATGTTCTTACAAGTCCCTGCAACTGGGAGATAAAAGCTTTGTGTGGGTTTGTGCCGTAGGAATAAAGAAAATCCAATTTTGATTTCAAACGTTGCCCTTAAGGTCCGTGCCTCCTGTTTAAAGCAAATCAAGTTAAAAATAAGGCAATGACTTCAGATAAGGAACCTAGTGTCAGCAGAGATAACCTAGGGGAAACTCATTTGGTTATCAGGGAGACAATTTGAAAATGAAGTCTGTCCTGTTGTCATATCCTTTTGTCCATGTCATTATGAAGAGATCTGCGGAGCATCAGCTGTGACAATGAGGAGCTAAGTTCCGATACCCTCTGCTCTCTGATCTTTCCACAACTTCCTTCACATGTTTGAAACTAGGTTTCCTCAACTTTCTGGGTCCGTATGTTCGAAGTGAAATAATCCGTTTGGCGGAGGCACACAGAAGCCTCTGTCTCTTCTTTTGAGAGGGGGAGCTTAAGAAATGAACTTCCAAGGCAGAGGGAGACCACAAACACATGGTATATGCCTATCTGCCTTGTACCATATGCTGCGCAAGAGAAAGAAAAAGCCAGTGAAAACGAGTAAAAATGACATGGCCAGCCTAGCTTTTTTTTTATTATTTATTTTTTTTAGACAGAGAGGATAAGAAGACAAGCAGAAGTGTTGACAAGCATGAAAGTTAGTTGGTGTGAGCTTTGGAACATGCATCCTGACAAAGATGCATACGGATGAGCCAGAGTCTAATTCTAGAGCTGCACGTCCAGCGAGCCGTCCCTCGGGTCGAGCAAATTAGGCGCCACAAATAACCATCACCAAGCACCTGTCTGGAACGCATGCTCATCGCCGCGCCACGCCACCACTGATTAGCCTGCGTTCATCCAGATTTCCCCGCTAGAGACCGGCCTGTCCCCGTGTCCCTGTGTCAGCGCTGAAGGACGTGACGACACAGACCTGATGCTACAGAGACACCAGGAGCACAGACGGGACAGAGGAGGAGAGAGGTGTGCAGCGTCTCCAAACACAACCGGGGCACCAGGGGAGAGGTTTGCATTCATCCACGAGGACTGAGCCCAGAGGCCTGACTCACAGGCTGACAGTGATATCACACACTGCAACCAGCATGACTTGCTGTGACCGTTTGGGGATGGGAGGGAGAAGTACTGGTCACATGATCAACTGCTCCTCTTTCTCCTCCAGTATCGCCTGTCCCTCCCCTCTGTCATCCCCCTTCTCTTCTTGATCATTTCTCTGCTGTCACATGACACACCAGAATGTCAATAGTGTCAACACGTTTAGGTAATTACACCTTTTAGAGCGGGGGTGATCGCACGACATGAATAAAATAGACGCCAGCCTGTCAACCACACCCACTATCACCTGACTGACACACAGGGTCTGCTGTGACACACGGGTCACCACGCATGCACGTTCAACCGCGCCAGCTACAGAGGAAATGTGCCTCCTCCTCCTTGACGGCACTTATTTATGTGATGATTCCATTCAGTGCACATCATCGTGCATCATGGCTTCATGCAGTGATGCAAGGTGCCCCAACATATACTGTACAGATACACAACACACAGTATATTTATAAATAATACGTTTGCAGGCATTTTAAACGCAGCGGTGTCATATCTGACTTGAGCTCACAGTGCGTTGTTTGTCACATCCTATGAAAAGACAATGGCTGCATCAAAGCAGAACCAGTGTGTTGAGACATGAGCTAATGGCTCTGTGACAGCTTCAACATCCTGTTTTAATGTTTAACTCGACGTGACATCCCCCTCATCTCTCTATGAATAACTGCATGATGAATTTAAAAAGGGGAGCGGTGAATGGGTGAATTGATAATGACGGTGAACACAGTGCAGTTCTCTTCCCTGATTGTGTTGAATAACCACCCTGTGCTGTGCTTTCTCTGGACAAGTGAGGGTTACAAATCACCGCTGTAGTAGTTGGAAGAGTTGAAGGCACTCTGCGCAAGGTTTTACTGCCTGTCTTCTATGAATGGCTCCCTGAAGGCTCCTACCATAATAGCTCACAGCCGTGCCCTTCACGGAGCCTGACACCGAGCACATCCCTACAGCAGAATGGAACGGCATATCAACTCACCCAATGGGGTATCATATCAAGCCATCCGCTGGTTGCTGCTCATAACGTAGGCAGAAGATGAAATGAAATAGCGGCAGCTGGAACTTACATGTCCATTTGCAATTCACTCAATTTGGACACAGGACACATTTTAAAAACTTTTTAAAGGTCCCATGACACTGAGCTCCTGTATTATTAATGAAAGTGAATGAGATTTTCCACAGTCGGGGCCCTCTGCTCTGGAGCACATGGCGAAGCACTAAATGTGGCTTTGTACATGAACGCTGACTAAGTGGCCAAACATGGGCGAGTTTGAAGATTCTGGGTCCCCCCCCGTCTTTGCTAGACATCAAAAACAAGTGGGCAACATTACTAATTGATGTCTCCAAAGGGCAACGCCAGGAGCAACAAGCAAACGTGTACGTGGGAATACAGCTGAAGCTTCTCGTCAAATACTTTCATACGTACATTCATCTCTGCTGGCAACAGACCAGCGGTGACAGGGCACCGTGCACGTCCCCCAGTGTCGACATGTATCTCCATCCACTCACAGCACATCAATGAACGGCTAGAGCTGCCTGTTGGGTTCTGGTGTAATTCAGAGCTGAAGATGGCGTCTCTGTCTGGAGCATCCCACTTAGGAATGAAATCTGTCGAATTCCACAGGCGTTCTTCTCTGAACTCAGGTGTAACAAAAACATCATTTATGAATAACAACAAATACCAAAGTGCAAACAAGCACAAGAAACCCTGATGTAGCGTCATCACGCAACCAACTGACAGGAAATAAAGGAAACTAAATACTAAATAGTAAACCTGCTGATTGCCTGATACAGGTGAGTGACAAGGAACAGGAAGCCGAGAACACGAGGGAACACGGGCTACAAAATAAAACATGAGACATGACTAGGACATGGCATGACCTTAAAACTGAACCGTGACAGTTCCAAGTACTTGGTAACGACCTTTGACCTGCAGTGTAGGAGGCAGGGGGTCTGTGATCATAGGTGATCTTGATCCACCCAGTAACCGATGCTAAAATGTATTTCCCTGTCAAAAACAAAGCGCCACATGGTCCTGCAGCCAACACCACCAGAATTGGGCTTTTGAGGTAAGTGAGTGTGTCAAAAAAAAGGAATATACAAAACAGAGACATTCATCCATCCAGCCATCCATCATAACCAGAGCTACGGTGAAGCCAATTTCCACAAAGCTGCTAAGCTGATTGAGGCGGACCAAATCTGTTTCACCAGCTTACATTCCTTCAAAATGGCCATCTCACTTCCAATATCACGGGCTTTTACTGTTCCCCATTCCCCTGGCTCAGGCTGAGAGTTAGCAAGGCTTAGCTGGATGAAACACTCCAACAGCCCAGTTCTTCCCTGGAACCCACTGATATCGCTGTAGCACAGCCTCTCCCCACATAGCTGCACTTAGCTGCTTTATTTGCTCAGGCTACTATTGCTGTTATTTCTCTCTTTTAATTTGTTTTTTTTTGTCATATTAGAACAATAACACAGCCATTAGTATGTCCTCTAAAGACGATTCAGACAGATATAGGCACAAAGACGCAATCTAATCACAACGTCTGTACACACACACACACACACACACACACACCTTGGGAAAATGCACAGGCAGCACTTAACCACAACACCTTCGACTGGAGTAGATTAAATTCACACAAGGTCTCTTTGAAGAAGGAAATTGGACTGATAAGAAACAGAAGCTTGTGAGCCGTCCTATGGAGAGAGAGAGAGAGAGAGAGAGAGAGAGAGAGAGAGAGCACGGAAGTGTGCGATGGAAATGGGTTTCCGCCGGCTCTCTCTCACGTGTCACTGTACACAGTTTGTTCATATACCTGATGCGTATCGTTCCTTTTGTCGCTTACAGTGTTGTGTTCCTATCCCCAGTCCCTTTCGCTCTCCCCTCCTCTCTCCCTCACCCTTTCTCTGTCATTTTGCCACAACAGCAAATATCCTGTTGGCCCGGGCTGCAGGCTGTTGGTGCTGGTCTATCTGGCTCTGGGATCGATCCGGCTCCAAGCCGAGGCCTCCCATTCATCTCAGGGCCATAAAATGTGATTAGTGCTGACTACAGCACTGCAGGGAGATGGGCTGATAAGCCTGATGGCCTCAGATAGACTGGCCTGGACACTCTACAGGAGGACGGCAGTAACAGCACGCGGTGAATTCACCCTTTTTTCACCTCCATTCTTCTCTATGGATCTCTATTTGTTTTTGTTATCGCTCTCATCTTTGTCAATGTCTTTTTCCCTCCGTCTTTCCACCTCGCTCCCTCCCTGTTTATTTTTGCCTCTCTCTACATTTTATCTGTCATTTTTTTGTTTGCTTCATATCTAAGCCTGACAAGCTTGTATGCACAGAAATTAGAGAGCAAACATAAACAAACTCCAAACCCATTGTTTTCACTTGTACCTTCCTCTCATCCTGCAAAGTTCTATTGAAATGGTAGCCCCACCCCCCACCCCCCCTGAAGGCGCACCCACTGTGCCCACATACAGTGTATCTCTGTGGCACGTGACCGCCTCTCTCGGCCAATCACAGCGCTCAGAGCTCGCTAGTGGCAGAATCAAGCTTGGAGACTGTGACAAGAAGTGAGGGAGAAAATAGAGGACAGCCTCAGTTCCCAGCCAATCTAATCAGTTCATAGCGCTAACATACCATCCGTCAGCGTAGACCCACAAAGGAGGAAGGAGACAATGTCACGTGGCTTGTGGACAGCGTGACACATGGTCGCCTGTGGCAGGTCTAAACGAATATGAAGCCCTACCAGCGCCTGCTGCTCCTGACACCGTGTTTGCACACAACACAACACAACACACGGCGCTCGCTGAGGCTGTGGTTGATGCTTGTAAAGGATCAAGCATTAAGAGGAAAGCACAGCATTCGCACCAGGAAGTAATTCAGTGAGTAACATCAGATATTTGCTTTCTAAGTTTCAACATTTCAAAGTGAACCACATAATTTAATTAATTTGAGTAATTTCCTCCAGTTTAAGAGATGAAAATAAAACACGACCTTCATTAAATAATAATAATAATAAATATGATCTTATACTCCCTTTATTATTAACCTACTCAGACAACTTTTGAACTATTTATTTACAATACGTGTTCATTTGCAGACAGAACCTTCTGTACCAGTTAGACCTGCCCAGTGAGAGTAGACGGGGGCTTTGGAGTTGATTCATTTTGTCAGAACCAATAGAAGAAAACACCAAAGTTGAAAATGTGTTCGTCTTATTGCCGCCCCAAAGCAAAGCCTTTGTGTGTTATTGAATGGAACTGGGAGCAGAGCCCTTGTCTATGATTAATGGCAGCGCCGTACAGGACCTCAGTGTTCTGACCTGTGTCTCGCGGACATTCTCCACGGTGAAGTTGAACCAGACTCTGAAGCGCGGGTTGCAGGTGTCAGGCCGGATGAAGAGGTCAAACTCAAACTCACTGATGTAGTCAACACGGCCGAGGTTTCCTGCAAAGGCAGCCAGACAGCTTCCATCAGTACTGGGCAGAGCAGAATCACACGAGAACATGGTCTGGATTTGCTTTCAGTCAGTGGGGTGAACACATTAAAAAAAAGAGCAGTGCCATTAGCCAGGGCCATGTTGTGATGTGTTATGATGTCACAGTGTGCAGATGTTTCTACGTTGGTACGTCCCTCACACCAAAACAACACCCGCAGAGTGGAGCGCTCCAGCCAGCCGTAACTGACACACTATCTACGGTGCCAAAAGATCCAGATGATCAGTGGAATTCTAATTATTCCAAGGGGAACCGCTTCCCCGCTTCCAATTCTCAGAGCTGTCTATAAGATGACTGGCGAGCAGATCGTTACATGACAACCATTCTAAATATAGGCTTTATCTGTACCTTCTGATTCCTATGTGGTGGAGCTTCATGTGGCGCACGTGCAAATTAATGACTGTCAGAGTTAGAGCGAGGAGATTGAGCTAAGGAATTGAGATAAGAGTGTGTTCCCGACAGCGTTGATGCTGACGCCTCCAAAACTGAACTGAGACTCACTGAAGACCAGGGCTGGCCAACGGGCTCAGAGACCCACACAAGTCTACATCAGGGTGCTGGGGACCACCTGGCGCCAGGTAGTGACACAGCAGCCGGATGAACACACACACACACTGCTGATTATAGACAGATGGGCTAACTACCACACTGTCAGAGTAGATCCCTCTCCTTCTGCCACTGGACAGAGCTAATCCACCACTCAGCTGGTAACACACACACACACACACACACACACACATACATTGCTCCACTGGAAGGTTCCACAGAGGTGCAATCATTCGTTTATGTGCAGCAAACAACCACAGTATTTGGATTCTGAATTTTCATATTGTGGTATATTCCTAGTCTCAAGACTAAGCTGATGTAGCACTCAGCTACAGAATGGAAGAGTACACTAGAGTACTCTCACAACAATATGTACATATCATTCTTGTCATTTAAAGAAAAAAGAAATTACAATTTGAATTCAATCTGCTGAATTAGACCTGGCAAAGACGTGATTAGCTTTTATGAGCTGTATGATGTGTTATGATGGGGGAGCTTGACACACATTACAAAGACAATGAAGAGAAATGATAATACAGAGTGTCTCACAGAGGCAGCCATGAGCGGACCAGCTCCTTTGGCTGCTTGCAATGAAATCTGCAGGCATTTAGGGCAGGCGGAGGGCAGAACCAGACCCAGCTGTGGCGAGCAAGCTCTGACAAAGGGAGGAGACGGACAGCAGAGAAGCGCTCGCTCCAGACAGATGTGTCATCAAATCAATCAACTCTCGCTCCAGCATCGCAGCCATTCACACGGCCGACACTGGCCCACGGAGCCTGTTAGAGCAAGTTCACAACGGCCTCCGAAGCTCAGCGGCTTTATCAGCCTTAATACTAATGCGATTCAATAAATGATTAAAGAAACGCTTTTAAAACATCATCAAAAATCAATACATCCACCAGTTAAATGGAAATACAGGTTAAGCTACACTCGCCTAAATATTTGGAAAGATTTCTTAATTAGAACAAATAGAGACAGAAGAAAACACAATGGCTGCAAAGTAAAGGCCCGACCCACCTCTGCCTTTGATCTCAACGTTCACAGTGAGAGGAAGTGGAAATGGGATTTCCATTTCAATAATAATAATAATAATAATCCAGTTTTTCAAATTATAATGATCACAATCAATTTTGGTTTAAAATAACTCATTGCTCTAAGGTCTTTTAAGAAGTTATTCCTATTTCCTCACAAAAAGGGAACTGAAACCAGCCCTTCTTCTCCTTTAAGTGAAAACAAGACAAACAGTACTGAAACTGAAACTAAAATCAGACTTGTGTAGTGGAGATAAAAGTTAGAGACTACTGTGAATACTGTAGCATGGGGGGGGGGGCAGACAGCAGCCATGGGCGGCTGCGTTATTGAGCCTGATGCTGGGAGGCCTGATGTGAGAGATGGCTGCAGCCTCCAAGTTAGAATTCCATGTTCAGCCCTTAGAGCAGCAGGGATATGACACACCATTGATTCCTGCTTTAATTTTATGGTGGCTAGTTCCTGATTCAAACGTTTTGCTAGGCCGGTGGCTTGACCCTTTTGAATCAATCTCATATCATTTAGTATTTAACTAACGCAAACAGCTAACTGATTTTTCCGAAGCATCCGAGATAAACTGGACAAAGCAAAAAGAAGGTTTATTAAGTAGGATGTGGAAAAGCGACTCACAGCACACTGCATTTGTCAAGACTTATCTTTCCAGCCTGAGACTGTATTAGAGCAAGTGAAGTTAATGATGTACAGAGCGAGAGAAGAGGAGAAAGAGCAAAAAGAGACCAAATATCCAGTCCTTGACGTGGCTTGCATAATTCCTCTGGAGCTTCGTCTCTCTCCATAGTCTTCTTCACCGGTGTCTTGGCAGGTTATGTTGAATATCAATCTTTGTCCTTGAGGGAAAACTAGTGCAGCGTTTAAGACATTAACAAATTGGTTTTCAATGAACAGCTTAGCCCTGCTGGTGCAGCCCAGCACAACACAATTGCTGGTTCTGAACAAGATTTTACACATGACAGCCTCTCCTTGAGGAAATGCCTGAACAAACCCCTCTGCATCGCTCCTTGCCGTCCTTCTCTGATACTTCCTCTCCTCCCGTCTCGCACACGACCATCGCAACAATGGGGAAGGCGTGCGGAATGAAAAGTGAAAATCAGATAACAAGAACGTCAGAGCAAAATGCTGTGAAGCCGGGATCATTACACAGGGCCATAGGCAAGTAAACTAGGTGCAAACATGAGACAGTCAGTCACTCACACGTCCCAGTGTGTGTGTATTGTTGTGTGCATGAGAGCGAGCAGAAGAACCTGGCTAATGTAATCCCATTACAGAGGTACAAGAGGGAGCAGTCACAGTGCTCAGCCCACACAGAGGGCCGGCCTGCAGCCTGTAGCCATCCGCTGGATGGATGGCTTCTGCCATGCAGATGGATCATCGACCAGCAGCAGCAGGCCTGTCTGCCTCCAGCCTGAGGTGGAACGCACTCACACAGCCAGCTATTAGAATGCTAATAGGCAGTTGTTTCAAAACGGAGCAGACTGCGGCCGCTGTGCTTCCCACACAGCAGACGTGCGGGGAAGTTTGATCCCATCACTTCTCCGTGATTTCTATGGCGTTGGGGCGGGTAGGTGGTGCAGTGGTCGGCGCTGTCGCTAGGTCCTTGGTTCCTCCGGCTCCTTCCTCCCAAGCTCCAAAAACATGCTGATGGGATCGGGATTAGCTGCTACTAATCTGAGTGTAAATTAGCATTAGAGCATGAAGAGATCTCAACGTGTCAGTCGGCACTGGCTTCACGCGCTCTTGTCCCTCTGACCAAATCATCTACAGCTATTACAATTTAAATAAGAAAATGCCAAACTTTCTTCTCCCAGTCCACAGATACGCTGGTGTATTCAGTTCCTTTGAACAGGCAGCAGCCAGGCCACACCTGTGTCTAAACACCAGACTAGGGATTAAAAGAGAGCTGTACTGCAGGGGGAGAGCAGCCAGCCACCTTTTTAAAGTTATTTTTTGCTGTGTTCCATTTCATTATTGGAAAACACATCAGTTCCCCCCCGGCTGCTCTGCGGCGTATGGAGGATTCCTGGACACAGAAGAGGGCGACTGATAAAGATAGAATTGATTCCAGCCAAAAGCAGCCGCTATAGTGAAAGGGTCTCAGTTTAGACCTGCAGCTAAACTCTCTCCTTCTCTCCCTCTTGTCTAAAGGCAAGTTGTCACCAAGGAAACATCAATCTCCTGCCTCATGACTTCTTAAAGCCTGCCTTCTCCCCTGATGCCTTATCACTTCATCTGCAGGCAAGATTAAAGAGGTCACCTCCAAGTTCCCACAGTCTAACGACCTCAACTGCAGTCTACCTTTCCAAATGGTTTAAAGCATTGCTTTGGATTGCCCAGTCTTTCTTGTACGAACATTTTTCAAAGCTTTGGTAAAATAGCTGAATTTAATTTCTAGTTTAAACTGAGACTAGCTGACGCTCATTTCATTACGTTAAATAAAAGATCCACCAACTTATTGGACAACTGGAGATTGTCTGATGGAAATTCATCTTCAGTCTTTGTTTTGTTGCTCTCACTCAGGAAATAGGTAGAAAACATTCCTTCATACCACAATTAAACTGTAGCTAACAGCAGGCTTAACTAGTCTTAGTAAGAGCAACGTCAGCACACAAGTGTCCTTGATACAACGGTGTCAGTGGTCAGTTAGCTGCAGAGCAGACAAACTCTTCTCAAGCTGCCACCAGCAACAGCTTAGAAGTTAGATAAAGGGCCACGGAGGACAGACGACGCAGCAAGATGTCCTGTGTGGAGACACCTCAGCTACTTGGGGACAGGCTTTGACAGAAAGTGGCGGACAAAGTCTCGGAAAACCCTGAGCAAATGTACGTCAGACAAAAAAACAGAAGGGAGATTAGAGCTAGATTATAAAATGAGACAAAACATGACAGTGCCAGTTCATCAGCTGAAGCATCAAGTACAAGTACTTTTACACCCACCAGCGAGTATACCTCTCCCCTGGGAGAACACCACAACAACAAACTGATATTCATTCATTCATCTTCATCTGCTGGTCCATCACTGGGTCGCGGTGGGGGGGGGGGGTCTGATAACAGTACGTTTTGTTTTTTGTTTTTTTTTTAAACGTAATATTTAAAACTGCCTGGTGCCGTGTCCAACACTCTCACACAATAGCCGCTTGTGTGTTTGTTTGTTGACTTGGAAAGTGTTGTGAAACAAATCTTAACACACAACAAACCCAGAGTGAGAGCAGACAACAGGAGGGGACAATAAGGGAACAGTCTTATTGTTATTAGTCCGTCTCTGCTCCAGTGAGCTCCTCGTTTCAGTATAGATGAAGGAAGCCGGGCCCGAGGACAGCAGCACATATCTGATGATGTACAGGCTGCCTGCACATCCTAAAGAGAACACATTTCCCAGCTAGCCTTTTATAATTGTATTTTTCCCTTCCAAAAGGCCCCAGAGCTAGACTGGTATTCTCCATCTGAAGCGCTTGGCGTAGTAATGGGTCATAGTGATGCATTCATACTGGGACAGGCTTAATTGTATTATCAATCTCATCCAGACAGTGCTTGAGCCCCACAGCTCTGGACATGCTTCTGTCAGACACTGTGCGTTAGTGCTGGGGAGTGAACCGTGAGGAATTGCAATCTTCACTTTCATCTGTTTCTCCAGCCTTAAAACTGCGGCTTTGCCAGTGAGATGATGTTTTTATCAGAGTTTGGGCGCAGCAGTCCCTCGGTTCTCTCTCTTCCTGTCTGTCACTCCACCTCTCTTGCTCTGTTTATCTCGCGCTCTCCCTGTATTCTGTGTTGGTGGCCACTGAGTGAATACCAGTCTGTTCCAATTTCATGCTATCTTTTAACAAGTTAATTATGTTGAGCCCTACAAAGACTGAGGACAGACAGAGGAGGTGGCGCCACTGGCACAGGGACAACAGCCCAGGTCAGGCCTTTGTTGTTCTATCTCGTTTGTGTGCTCCTCTCCAAACACTCTCCCTCCTCTCTCCTCTCTTCTCCTCTTCTATATTCTCTTGGTGTAAGTCCCTCCTTCTCTTCCTCAGTAGTAATCTTTCCAGGGCCGCTCCAGTGGTGGAGGAGAGTTTGGAGATAAAAGTGCAGGGAGCAGAGGAGTCCTTGGCAAGCCTAAGGCAAGGAGAAGGTCAACAGGCCTGCTAAGAAGGGCTGTTATCATCCTGGTAACATGTTATCGGAGAGCCTGCAGTAGTCTTTATTTACAGTTATTGCTCCCTCTGGGTGCACACTTCAACGCCTGGGGCTGATTGCTCTGTAATGAGTTCAGGAACACAGGGAGCCGATGCAAGAAAAGAAGAGAAACAAGGGAGGCAAGAAATCATTGGCCAATAACCAATAGGTCAGCAAGAAACAAAAAAAAAACAACAACAACAAGGAAGAAGAGAAAACGTCGGCCACTAAAAATGCCAGCGAAGAGACAAAAGGAAAATGCTTTCCTTAGAACTCAGACCGTTTCTCTTCTCAGCTCCTGTACCTGGCAGTGAAGAGCAAACAAATCACGACAAAGTGGACTGAATTTGCTCAAGTAAGGAACAACCCAGTTAATCCAGCATGGCAGTAAATGGCTCTTGACCTGGAGTCGGCTGTATTTGTTCCGAGTAACAGCCGCTGCTTGGGCCCAGAACACTTGATTTCCATCTGTAATGTCCAGAATGTCTCTCGTAATTTACTTTACTCGCGCTCCTTTTCCTCTTATTTATCTGGCGGACCAGTGCGGGCCTGTTTGTGCCAGTCAGACCGCTCCATATTTGATGGGCTGAAAGGTGAAGGTGCCAGAGTGAATCCGGGAGTTGAACAAGTCGGGGGAGAGGATATCTGTAAATCCCAGGGTGCTTCTGTTTTTCCACATATGGAGCAATGCACAGGAACTCGCTCACTGTGAAACAGCTTTTCAACCCAGAGAATTACACTAAGTGCTGCTACTGTCAATGCGACGCCAGCTATTCAGAAGGAAAAAAGCAGAAAGAGCAGGAGAAAGCCGTGCTGAATGCCGTTCAAACGGCTGGCAAAAGAACAAGCAGCTTCTCAGCAAACACACTGTGAATATATCCATACACTTTTCCTGACTACAACACAGAAGGCAACAGCAATTCTTTGACAAGCTAATCCCCTTTTCATAGCATCAGATATGGGAGATTAAGAGACATTATTTGCTAATTCAATTTAGACATGACTCATCAGAGAAAAAGAGTGCAGGGGGCTTTTGGGGATGATGCAGGAGGTACCAGAGGATGCTGATATAGCTGAAATGAACTCAATTACAAAGTTCTATCTAAGCTCAAGGTGGTGACTGTCGCTCTTCTACATTTCATCTGACAACATCACTGCAACCTTTCAGAGGCCACCGTGACCTTGAGAACTCACAAGGCAAACATTTTGTTAAGGTCACAGTGACCTTGACTTTTGATCACCAACTTCTATTCAGGCCATGCGTGGATCCAACTCCCTCTGGTCATTTCAGATATATGTTGACCAAAACAATACGTGCTCCTGAAATACTGTCACCTTCAACAGGTTGAGTTTGTTTGAGCTCAATTTGAGGAAATCCTCCAAAATCCAAAAACAACAAAGATACTTTGTGAGGTCACCATGACCTTGACCTTTGAGAATCGCGGCGAAAAAGAGACGGAATGTTGAACTCGCACTCATCAGCCCTGCACGGGCTCAGTGCTCAGATGAGCTGCTTGCTAACTACCCTCACCTGGTCCATTCAGGTTGGGAGGGGCGGGGCCCAGACATATTAACAACTTAATTAAGTGATATTATGTAAGGTTGCGCTTACAATTAATGCACTGGCCCCGAGTGGCCAAAAATCAATTATTGGAAGTGTAATCACATGCTCAGCCACTAAATCATTTAATTGTTCGGGAGCAGCAATCTGTTGAAATTGCTTTTCACAAAATGCAGTGATGTACATGCATGCTTGCCCATGCCTTTGACTCTACACAAGTGGCAGGTGAGTATAGGTGCTTTAAATTTAAATTAATATGAACATATGAATAAACACAGTAAGTGTAAAATAAGCATCTTGTAAAAGAAATAAACGAATGCATACTATTTTTGTCTCTGTGAAAACGAGAGTGGAATCCAACATCTTCACCACTACGAGCTGTTTGAAAATGTCAACTGAAATAAATCCTGATAACAGCATTTGCCCCCGAGTGAATTTCAATACTGTTTACTCTGAGCGGTAGACCTACGAGATAGTTGCCTGGCTTCAGACCAAAAAGTATTCTGTCAAAACTCGGCTCCTGTCAGTATTCCACCCTTCACTGTATAAGCACATTCTGTACATGAATTTGTGTTATCAAACAAATCCTGGCACATCAATGAAGCTAATCTCAGAGAGAGGTTTGCTAAATAAATCAGCAGAATAAACACAGGCGGCTTGAAAAACACCGACTGGTAAAGCATTACAAATCCCAGCCATTTTCCCAAACTGTAGAGCCTGGGATGAAAAATGAGACGTCTGCTCTGAAACTGTGTTTATGGCGTCAGAAATTGCTTGGAAATGAATTACTGGATAAATCACTGGAGCCTTGTGTGCAAGCCCCACTGTGCAATGCAGAAGTGTTGTTGCAGTAAGTTTCACTTGTATCACAACGCCAGAGGCAGGCCCCGAGCCAATTAACGGAGACGTACCCAAGTACGTTAAAAGACAAAATCCCCCAGAGCTGGAATTTAAAAACAACTACGACGATAAACCTGTTCGTGTCACACCACATGTTTGTTTATGTGACCCAGTATCGGAACATTCCTCTCCTCAACCTTTCCCAATCTCACCGCCGCCACGTGTAAACAGTCGATAACCAAAATAATTCCATTACTAAAAATGACCAGTCCGGGTTGCTGCTGCTAGCATTTGGTGACATTTTGAGAAGATGGCGTCGTCTTTGGAAAGCTCATATCAGAGCCATCGACGCTTGTTTGTACTTCCTCCCGGCCGTGCAACGGAGCCGCTGCGTTCGCTCAGGGATTGGACGTGAGCACGTGCAACAGGCTGAATGTCAGACAGGTTTCATTTGCTCGGCCTTTCAAGAAGTCCCTCTGACGCTCCCTCAGCCGCCATGACGTAGAGTTGCTGTGCAGTGACTGATGCTCACTGTGATCTTTGCTGGAGTCATGTTCACTCAAATGAAGTGATGGAACAACATTCACTGAATCATCCATGCAATAGCTGAGTTTTTTAAAGACACTTTTTGTCCTGCGTCACCCAAGCGAAGTGTCCCATGGGGTCAAGCCAATATAACACACGAGCCACTGGCACGGTGAGGGAAATAAACCTGCCCGGGTAAAGCCAGAGATAGACGGTGATGATAATAAAAACCACAATAATAATAAAGACTAATCTCTTATGGATACAAATGGCCACCAAATAGTATAAATCAAAAGCAATGGTCTCGCCAACAGTCCCCAGACAACTCAAATTTATCTCCATACTCTGCTACTGACTTTAAAAGAAAGAGAGAGCGGAGAAAACTGCTAAAAGGGAAAACTGGAGAGGCCATTTAGTGATTTGAGCAGTGGAGCTTCACCGCTGCCAAGGACATGTAAGAGAGACAGAGAGACTGGGAGTGCCTCTCAATACATCAGACGTCAGGAGTGCTCCCTCCCACTCAGACGAATGGATCTTATTTTGGAAAGTCCATAAGAGCTCCAGCAATCTAAGGTCACTGAGCTATACAGAGAATACAGTAAAAGTCACAAACGGAACAGGCGCGAGGCCACGGGCCTGCACGCCGCCGCGAGGACATCGGTGTCATGAAACTGTCGTGGATTCGGTTTATTTCAGAAGATGGATCCTCACGGCCCGGCTCCATCAGAGAGGGAGGCGGGGCCTCTCCAGGCCACTCCTCCTGAGCGTGTGGCTGGATTGTAAAAACATTTCCCTCTTCTTCAATCAACTGAAACTTCACTGTCCTGATTAATGGGGATCTGTGGTGAGTATAAATATCCCCTTCACCATCACCTACCCACAACACAGCAGTGTTTACAATCGTACTTTCTTTGTACTTCCTTATTTCTTTCCCTCTGCTCAACCATCTCTCTCTCTCTCTTGATCTGGGTTTCCATCTTTCGGGCTCTGCTCTGTAAATGTGGCTTTGAATATGACTCTAATCAGTCATTCTTCTGAGGATCTGTGCAACTGCAACATGACAATTTGTGGGAGAAGATATGGCCTGACAGATAAATACGCTGCTCAGTGTTCGAGGGAAGGAAAACACAATAAAAGCCCTAATCAGCAGTGGAAACATTTTCTTCCACATTTATCCTCATTACTTATCTCCTGACAGCCTTTTTTCTTGTGTTTTTTCACTCTTAAAACCCTTTCTTCATCAGTTATCATCATCTTTAGAGCAAGTCCATGATGAGCTTGAGAGACTCCAAACACTAATATCTACGGTGGGACCCTCGCTCAGGGTCACAGAGGATAAACCCACTGCTCTGCTTCTGGCTTTGCTCATCTGGCCGGCAGGAAGCAGCTATTTATTTTTAACTAAGTAGCTCTTGTTGTTTTTAAGTTGACATGAGTTAGATGTTTTTAATCATGTTTATTGGGATATTTTGCGGTTGCATGTATATAAAGTCCAAGCCGCTACAAATATTGAAGTCTGCAGTAAATTCATCAGTGCCAGTGTGTCTGTCCTCTTTCCATTCATCAAACCGAAGTTGATTCTTGTCTCATCGGTAGATGATTTTTGTTGCCACCTGTAACCTGGCGTTTGTGTTTTCAGGCGGATCCTTCTGCCGAATCCTCTGAGGGTCTGATCAACATATTTCCGCTGTATTAACGAGCGTTCTTGACTTTCTGTGCAGTCACAAAGGATGTCGTCTCGAGTGCTCTGCTTCTTCAAGTGTTCCTCATGTCGCTCCTGACAAACCACCTTTGATATCTCACTGATGGATTTCTGCTTTTTTTTGAGGCTCCTCATTATCTCCTTCACTCACAAGGTCACCTCTTCACTCCTGATATTGACAGACGACTCCAACTCAATCAAAATGTCAACTCTCAACTTTCAATAAACCTGGATCTTTTTTGTGCGTGAACCAGCGTTGATCCGACACAAGCTGCCCAGGAACGTGTCAGTGGCAGTAGTTTGGGCACTTTGCTGTATTTCCAACAGTTCTGTCGATGCTGATGGAAACCAACTAAAATTAAAGAACCCTGAAAGTGACATCAATGAATTCATATTGGATGTTACATGGGGCAGCACTGCTGCCGCACTATGAGAAGGTCCTGGGTTCCATCTGAGCAGCCCATGGGGGTGAATGTGACTTGTCCAGGACAGACCCCGCCTCTCCCCCAGTGACAGCTGGGATTGGCTCCAGCCCCCCAGTGAATGAATGAATGAATGTTAATGCTCAAGATCAGAGCTTGAAAAATGAGGCAAATGTTTTCGTACTGTATTTTCCCCGTGTTACCATCTAGGAGGTTTTCCACTGCAGTACAGTTCAATTAGCTCGTTCCAAGCAACTACCAAACAGAAACAACATCCACACATGTTGAGACTCTCTCGACTATCTGGGTGACAGAAATAGCTGCGGGTGCATATCTGTTCTCCAATCTGCCCCCTCAGTTGGGCTGTATCGAGTGAATTGATTGTAAAGCCAGATGAGTCTATGAGTTGTGCTTATCAATGGACCCCATTAAACACTTGTCACCCTCGAGGAATTTCTTTGACCATGCAAGTCATTGTCAGCAGGCAGCACTCTGACTAATCAATGAGTTCTTAATTACATCTGGTGCACGGTCCAGAGGTGCAGTAAAACAATACGTGTGCACTGTCAGTGTCATCCTTTTGTTGAGGCACATTGTACTTTAGTCAGCAACATTGCAGGGACGTATTCACAATAGAATCCAGGGACTTAGCTGGAAACGTTAACAGCTGGGGTGTGTGACGGAACAAATGTGACAAGACAAGATAAGAAAGTCATTTGGATTTCTCTCTCTCTCAAAAAAACAATTAGGCCTCTCTCATCACTTTCTTGAATCTCTGCCTTTTGACAAAGTACACAACAATACGACAATACGACTGAATGTTGATGTATTAAAACATCTCCTATTGTGTGCGGTGGTTTAAAAAATGCACGCTACTCTTCAACAATGCTCATGTGAAAAAAGATGTTGTGATGTTGAGGTCCCGTGCTACCAAATGCAGCGTTTCCAGGTCGTCAACACACTGAGGGTTACATTGAAGCATCGTGTTGAGAAAAAAGGCTTTCAGTGTTTTTAGAAAGCCTCCGTGTCAGAGGACCTGTTGGCTGAGACACCTACTGTATGTAAATGTGGACGCCATCACTGACTTGATCAGCACAGGGCCCACAACAAAGTGAATTCAGCCTCATCTAAATGTAAATTAGATTTTATACCTTTGGCAAACAGCTTACATAACTAAGTGTCTATTTTAATAAACCAATTAGATTTTACTCTATGCTCGACTAACACAACAAAATAAAAATCTGTACTTTGTGAAAACATACAGTGGCTGGCACACGTCTGCATTAAAGCTCCGTGAGAACATCCAGAAACGTGAAAGACAGAGGACCTCAGATGCTCCGACAGTTCCACATGACTGCACGTACGCGGGCTGTAACACTCCACTCCTACGTTGTCAACGATCAACACACGGCAGCCGCTTCCTGGTTCCATGAATCCAGAGATTATACACACCTCATTTAAAGCACATGTGGGCTGTCGCACGGTAACCAAGGCTAACGTTACTCTGCTGTGCATCCGGCTGCTTTCACCGCCTGTTTTAGCAACGACTTGGGGGACACGTGGCCGAGGGAGCACTGAGCTGGACGAGTCACAGACGATCAGGAGCTAACGATTATAAAACAATATAAAGGCTCACTTTATGTTAAGGCCACGAAAAACAGCAACGCTTAAATGAAACAGCAGCAGGGCAATAATCTGACATGAGATGGCAAGCATCAATTTATCCCCCATTCTAACTTTAGTAATTCAGTTACTGGAAAGAGATTAATATCAATTCCATAAATCATTCAGGAGATGTATCCGGAGCCAGAGACACTGGTATGTTAGTTGATCTCAGTATGGGAGCTCAGCACACATTAATCAATGTCTGAGATCCTCTGGCCATGTCATCTGGGAAAAAAGGCAAATTTATAAGGGGGGGGGGGTGTATCATCACACTGGCATCAGCACAATCCTTTAAATAACGTGATTAGATCTACATGCGCTGGCACCATATTTATGCTCATGTCACCTTCACACGTATTGTTTACCATTTATAAATCTATAAATATTTCTTTGTATATCACTGAGTGAAAAAATATTTGCCAGTGACCACCTGAATATCGCCGTGAAAGTCAAACCTCGAGAGAAATCATGAAAGTGAAAATAAACTTGGAAGAATAACCAAGACCAGACATCTGAGAGCTAACGGGGCGAACGCAAAGCTCACGTTAGTACAAAGCTGTTGTGTTGTGTGGAAATGTCCGACCTGAGGGGCATTTTAACCAAATCTCCTCACAGACTCCAGAGAGAGCCGCTGATTCACTGATTCACTGCAGCTACCTCTGTGCTGGAGTGTGTGTCTGTGACGCTCTGACCTTGTCAGTGGTGAGAAAGTGCTTTATTTTCATTGTCGCACCTTTCAGCCGCCAGAAAGGCTCAAGACTGTTAACAAAGGGCCCTGGGGAATATTAACTTATTCTCACTCCAGGCCACGGCAGCAGGTAGTTCACGCGTTCTCTCTCCGCTGTGGGGGGGGGCCGACTTGTTTGTACGTACAAATAAAGATACAATAAATCCATATAACATATCATAACTTGCCAGGGCCTCTGGGTCGCATGAGGCCCGTGA
Source organism: Pseudorhombus dupliciocellatus (assembly GCA_016785235.1). Lineage (NCBI taxonomy): Eukaryota > Metazoa > Chordata > Actinopteri > Pleuronectiformes > Paralichthyidae > Pseudorhombus > Pseudorhombus dupliciocellatus. The sequence continues at coordinate 1,300,226 of JAFBJW010000248.1, forward strand.
GACAGCTTGATCAGGACCACGGGGCAATTCATGAATATTTCATAGAGAATTATTTTTGTGCAATAAGCCTGAAAGCTTTACAGACTGTACGCACCGTGTCCCGAGGATCTCTCATTCTGTTCAGACGTGCTCTGATGTTTACAGCTCGACTCAAGACGGCCCACTGCTGTGAGCAATTATTTGAAAACTGACTCTAGCAAAGATTTCTCTCCAGACTGACCCAAAGCTGCTTGCAGCATCATCTGAAGGCGCCTGGCCCAAGAGAAGCAGATGCAGTCGTCCTACCAGAGAGGATACTGTGACATATGTGTTCAATTATTTATTACGTATGGCCCCTGAAGGATGTTATAAAAGCTGAAATGACCCTTGATAGGAAAAGGTTTCCCACCCACGGGCTTAAGGATTTCACCTGCAGGGTGAAGGAGGGCAGATATTAAATCCACACACTGAAGCCTGTAATTATTTGCAGCCACCACTGAAAATAACACTTTCCACTCAACACAAGAACTCAGAAAACTCAAAAATGAAAAGACCAACATCAAAACATGTTTGTCTCACCACCAACTTGTTTGCCTGTGTGTGTGTGTGTGTGTGTGTGTTTTAGTTGCGTGACTCACCGCTCTCAAAGCAAGCATCAAAAACCAGGTGCCCTTTCCGTGCAGCTCCAGTGTATCCCGGTGGGCTCACCGTCAGCTTGTTCACGTTCCCCACCAAGGCATCCTCTCCTCCGGTGTCACTTCCTAACGAGCAATAAATAAACGAGAAAAAAAGTCTCACTTCATTCAAAGACAATGTGGAAAAACATCATTTCTCAAAGTTAATTTTGAGATGATTTTGCCAGTAGCTATTCAGAGGTACATTATCACATTGTGAACAGTTCCTTTCATTTCTTTCTCGTGTGTCTTTAAATCTTCAGAGTATATTTCTATTTTGTATTGTATTTCTTTTATCTTTTAAGACTAAAGACATTCAGTATGAGGCAATGTCAGAGTTCCATTGTCCAGGGAACACGTTCTTTATAAATATGACAATAAACCCTTTGAATCTTGAGGATATGTGACCTTGAGAGATAAAGTAAAAACATAACTTGTTAGCAGCACGTGCGGTTACAAACACTTACAGTTAACTAATGGTTATTTCAAAGTTAGTTGCACACGTCTTGACAAATCTCTTTAAACATGTAATTAACGAGCACATATAACATGTTGCCAGTAGAATATTGGCCAGCTTAATGATAAACATGTAGGCTGCTGAACCCACACAAACAGAGTGAAGAGTAAAAGCCGCGGGCCGCAACAGACGGTGTATTTCAGGACAGGTCGCGTGGAGCAGCTTCTGACAGCAGCTAAGCTAATTAGCATCACAGGAGGAGCTAAGGTAACACGGCTAGCTAACAGCCGCTACACCTGCCCCCCCCCCGGGAGGGGCAGAACCCGCACACCCGTCCGTCCGTGTCCGTGACAGGTCTGACCAGCGTCGGTGCCGGCGGAGCGAGGAGCTCACACGGAGCTCCTTCAACATGACTGTTGTTTACATCCCTGCACCTGCTAGCTAGGTTAGCAGGTTAGCACACCTCACGTTAGCGTCCTCACAGACTCCAGCCAGCCCCAAACATGCACGTGTGTTGCTATCCGCGCCTCGTGTGCGCGTGCGACCGCGCGGAGGAGGCCGTGCAAGGGTCATCTTTACGCACCGGTGTCGCCGTCTCTCACTGTGGTCTCCTCCATCTTCCTCTCCTCTCTGCTCCACAGCAGCCGACGCTCTGTGCGCGTTGCCCCGGTAACGGAGCAGGAGGCGGGAGAGGAGCATCTCTGCAGAGCTGCAGACGGTGCTTCCCTCCTGAGGGTTCCTATGGTCTGACCCGTCACACTTTGACCCATCACCCTCAGACAGTGCACGAGTAACATTCATTGTTTTATATAAGGAGCAGAAATGCAAAAACATCTGTGTATATTTAGATGATGAACACAAGCACTATACTTGCCCAGATACAGGCACATGCATACTAGTATACAATATCATATACATGTATATATTACTGAACAGAAGCAGGATTGTTTTTTGACCAGATGTGGTTAGACAACAGCACAGGGAGAAACACCATCTTAAAACCAGGTATTTGTTGCAAAACGTGTCTCTCTCACACTCCTCAGATCAGCTGCTTCCTGCTTGTTTGGACCAAACCGTGGCATTGTGTTAAACTTTCTCTCAGCAGTCTTCCACTGTTCCAACGGAAGTGTTGAGTAGTTCTAATTTCAGACGCTGTGATCTACAGCTGTGGAAGCGCAGCAGAGATGGTGGTGATGTAAGCTGCCACCTGTTCAGAACGACAGGCTCTAAAACAGCAAATCAACCACAGGCACTGGTCTTCATTATGGATGTGGTAAAATGCTCAACTGGTCACTTCCAGTGTCAGGTAACAGGAAGAGTCAAAGGCATTCAGCTTTATCCCATTTTAAAAAAGACCCTATGTCAAGAACCAAGTGTACTTCTTTAAGGCTCAATTTAGAGAAAAAACGTCATATACTTGTGTATCTGTGACACTGTGCAGGCTCCACTAAAGTAGAAAGGAGCCATCCTCCGTGCTTTTAACCTGTAATCAGTATATTGTACTCACCTCAATTTTACGTGGAAAAGAAAGAGAAAAAAAAAAAGCCAATCGCTGCAGACAGCGGCCAGAGACTCTGAATTATCCTGTAGATCGATTAAAGCTGGAGGTTTTCTAGACAATTGGAGCATAGATGTCATCAAGGCCAATCAAGCCTGGCCCTATTCCTTTCCCATTACAAAGGCTTCACCTGATTAAGTACATCAAATGAGCAGCCGCACAACTCCTGGAGCAAGAGGCGCGCAGGCTGCTGCTAATTTTCAGGTTCTAAACTGTATGTAACGGGAGCAAATGAGCGAGACCAGGGAGAGGGCAATGGTTCTGTGCACCGCCTGTGATCTGTATTTGATGGCGAGCATCAAGCAGCCCCTGAGCAGATAGGTGGGACTGATTATTTCTCAGATGACAGGAAGAGAATACGAGGCTGCTGTGTAATATTTCGCTAAAATTAAAAATTGAATAGCTGTCCTCCATGCTATGTCATTCCTTTAACACTCTGCCAATTAAAGAGCTCTATGGTGGTACATTCACTCATTTTCAAGAGGGAGATTGAAATTGAATTATGGAGCATGAGCAGAATGAATTAGACACGCTACATGTCTCCCTTGTTTCCCAGCTCTTATCAATCTGAGAGGCTGCAGGAGTGCCGCGCTCCCCGCCGCCGTCTCTGGATCCTCTAACTTCATCTGAAGACTGGGAACCTCGTCTGCTTGTCTAATAATTACCTGCAATTACACGTGATGCGGCTGTGACGTGCTGAAAAGTGGAAATGGCGTCCCGTGTGGGAACTACAGCGGCTGACGGCGTTACGGCAAAATGTTCAGTCGCATGAATAATTTCCTTTTTCTTTTGAAGCATCACGCTGCACATTGTTGTGTCCTCCTACAGATGGACAGAAAATAGCTCCTCGTCCCCCCCCCCCCCCCCCCCCCCCCCCCCCCCCCCCCCCGCGGCGCCCGCCCCCCCCCCCCAGTCGGCTGTGCACGCCTGCATGGCGAATGTCTCTTGTCATGATGTTTGCAAAGTGCAGCGATGATTTAATGAACACATCTATCACCAGAAAATAGAAGAACATGAAAGAGAAGAACAGTCCTCAGCATGGCCTCTCAAATTTTAATTATCTCTCAGGAGAGCGGAGTTTTTACATGTTTATCAAAACAGTTTTGACCTCTAATGATTCCTGCACATCTGAACGTGCCTCACACGTCGACGCGCCTGTCACGGCGAAACACGGAACCTACACTAACTTTAAGGCGACTATTTTAAGCGACTGGAGGACGCCATCCCGTGCACGGCACATCAGAAGCCCCTCGGGGGGACAGACGCTTTGGCACAGCAAAGATATTTTTCAAGCGGCTGCGTTTCATTCTTTCAGAAAGATGCTCTTTCTTCTAAACTGTAAAATGATCAAATGAGCCGGTGCTTGTGGCTCAGTAGCACAACTGAGAGGAAAGGGAAAAACTGACACAAAGGATTTCTTGTTTATGTTTCCAGCCTGGAGCTCGATGTGCGGGCAGGCAGACCTATGTGTTTATATGATGATTACTCCAGCGAGTACAGGGAAACCCTTTTTACTTTGGTCCGCTCAGGACCTCCGTCCACAGGGTCCGTCACACACAAATCAGAAGACTCGGCCCGAGCGGCAGCGAGTGGATGTGAGGAGTGCCAGTCTGGGAGGGGGGGGGGTCACATTGACCAGCGGGGGGGGGGGGGGGGGGGGGGGGGTCACATTGACCAGCCGGCAGGACACAGAGAATCACTATGGTGACAGCAATCAGGGGGCTCAGGGGAGCGAGGCTGGGTCAGAGAGGAAGGCTTGAGAGGCAGCTGACGGAGGAATCAGCCCTCACTCCAGATGATTCAACTGACAGCTCCCCCCAGGGACCGGGGGCTTTACAGTACAGAGACGGGGTGTGTGAGTGCTGGGGGGGGGGGGGGCAATTAAATGCAGTCGAACGCCAAGTGACAACGACGGGGGGGGGGGGGGGGGGGCAATTAAATGCAGTCGAACGCCAAGTGACAACGACGGCGATGACGACCTCACAGTTTCCTGTTTGTGCTGGAAATGCAGAGAGAGGAGAAAGGTGCTAATGTAAAACATGTCAACAGCTTTATTCATATGAGCCACACGCTCTGACACAAACATCTGTAAAAATAAACTGTTCCCTCCCCCTCCCCCCTGTGTGCTGCTGGACAGTGTCCACCTGAGCAGATGGTCCAGTGTCAATAGGCTGCTATTAACTGGCCACTCGCCGCCGCTCGCATCCAAGACAGCGAACAGCACATTCACAGCACCGGACTGAAATGAGCCTCAGTGAAGACGACGACGTTCCCACTCGCTCTTCATCAAACACACAAGCATCTGGACCTTCATCCTTCACTGGATGCAGATACAGAACCCCATGAGTCGCCTGGATCCAAGAATACATCAGTAGAATCACCCCCCCACCCCCCTTTTCTTTTGTTGCTGTCGGCCGCTCCAGAGTTGGGATCTCCTGCCACGCTTGTGACTAGCTGCTTCGTCATCTCGGTGCCACACCCTGCTGAGGAGAAGGACATCCACCTGACCTTGATGCTCACATCAGCCCAACCCACCACCACCCCCCCCCCACCCCCGTCTGGTTGGTTAGTGAGCAGCACCCTTCCTCTCTCTCCAGGCATCTCAGTGGTGCGTGGCGTTTATTGCATCCTATCACTTTGTCTCACAGTCCACGCCAGAGGAGCCGAGGACGCTTGTCTTCACTGTTTTTGTAAAAAAAAACCCACAAACCCCATTGAATCCCTCCTCTAACCCCTCAGCGGTCCGCTCATCCAGGCTGCGTGTTCTGATCCGACACTGCTTCACCATCACACACACGAGCACACGAGGAGAGGAGAGGAAAAGGGAGGAGTGGCACGGAGAAGAAAGGACGTGGCAGTTGTAGGAACAGTCTTCCCACCTTGTGGCAGCACAGTGAACTGAAGCCGCATCAGTGCGTGAGAGAGAGAGGGAGAGAGAGGCAGAGTGACATAGTGGGAGAGGGAGGGAGGCGAAAGCCAGAGTTATACAGTGAGAGAGAGAGAGAGAGCAAAAGGGAGGGGAGTTTAAACTAAGTGCTATGTTTTGGGACAGGCTAATCTGCTAGCGAGCAGTGTGAGGATCGGAGCGTATTGTGTGAGCCAGTGTGCGGGGGACAGATAAGGGAGCAGCCGCCCGCCAGCTCGACCCACCGACTGCCTGCCTGCTTTAATGTGCTGACTCTTGGGAGATTTAAAAAAAACAACAACAGCAGCAGCATCATACTGACTCCTCAGACGTGTGCGGAGACCCTGGGCACAAACTCCACGACTACAGCCTCAGCCTGCAGAGAGAGAGAGAGCGAGAGCGAGACAAGAAATAGGAGGAAAAATCCCAACTCCAAAATCTGAAAATTCAAGAGGGTTTTTTTAATCCCCCTCTTTTTTTTCCAATTGATTTCATTTTTTCTTTCTTTCTTTTTTTTTTGTGTTCCCGGGACTGACTCCGAGCCGTACACAACGAAAAAGAAAAGAGGGGGAACAAAGAAACGAAGACAACCCGAGACCGAACGGACAGAACGGCAAAAAAAGCTCTGAATCTGAACATGTTCGAAATAAGCAGATCACTCAACGCCGCTTTGTTGAGCAATGAGGTAAAGACGTTTGGATTTCTCTCTCCACGCCTCACCTGCGTGTGTGTCTGCTGCCAACCATCCTGTCACGTATGTTGTCGTGTGTGTGTGTGTGTGTGTGTGTGTTTGCTCGTAGCCAGAAAAGGGGATGATTGATAACATCTGCTGTTTATTCCATTTCCCCGGCGCGATGGTCGGTGCTGCTCTGCTTCTCACTCTCATCCTGGCTAGTGTCTCGACTTTACCCCCCCCCCTCATTGTGACAACACCAAGGTAGCCATCAACACCCATCACACACAGGCTTGCTTGTGAAGTCGCCCACCTGGGGCTCAGATTGTGTGTGTGCCTTCATGTGCACGTACAGTAAGTCGGCGAGTGTCTGCTCACGTGGGCAAAGTGTTCTGTAATCCCCCTCTACCTCCTCTTTCCTCATGTTTTCTCCCCCGCTCCCTCTTCTGTCCTTTACCACCTCCTCGCTGTCCTTCCTACCTGCTGTTATCTGCCCCCCCCCCCCCCCCCCCCCCCCCCTCTCTCTCTCTCTCTCGCCTCCCCTCTCCCCCTGTGTCTGTGTACGAGCGTGTGTGTTCTGTGAGCAGCATCTCAAGATGATGGCGAGGTACGGGCAGCTCTCGGGACTGGCGGCCAGTGGCGTGGGCTCCGTCCCCGAGACGCACTCGCCGCTATTTCCCAGGGATCTCCTGTCATCTCCAGCCCAGATGGGCTACAGGTCACCCCTGGTAAGAGGATAGACAGACCGACATGCCTCCATCTCTCTAAGCAACACAGAGACCAGAAACAGGCAGGAAGGTGCGACTTGGTACTTGGTACGTGTGTGTGTGTGTGTGTGTGGGGGGGGGGGTAGAGCAAAAGAGCAGAAAGAGAGAGCATCATATGTGGGATCTGCCTGTATCCCCAATGGATAGCATTAATAAATATTTACTTTCTTATGTTTGTTCAATTACGGACGCCGACTCTGTGTGTGTCAGTAATATGTTTTTATGTTTTGTGTTGGGTCAGTATCAACACGCCGGTTCTCACGTGCTGCGACTTGACATCTTTTATTCGCCCGTCCCTGGAGTGAGGACTTGTGTAACATGATAGATTTGATCCTAACAATCAAGCAGTCCCCTACTCAGTCAGCATCACCTCCATCTCCACAGGACAGGTCACGTTCAGGGGAAAAGGAGCAGGGCAAAAAAAAAGGGCCGACGAGAAAAACCCTGAGCGTTTAAGCAAAAGGGTTGTAAGAAAATCCCTGACTCGCCGCATTAAAGCGACATGAAGCTGTGGGTGTCTAATCCGCCACGGGCTCTTCATTGGTTCGGCTCCCCTTCAAACTGGCTCAGATCCACAGCCCAGAGGCTCCCGGAAGCCTCCATCACCCGCCGTCACGCTGCCGACTGTACCCGGGGGTTTCCGTCGACCGTATGCAAATGCGCGGCGAGGAGAAGCGTTGAGACGCGTCCGTGAGGAGATGGGCGCCGAAAAAAAAAAAGAAAAAAAAAGAAAAAGAAGAAACGTTTTTCTGCTTTCTCCTTTTGAATTCTTGCACGAGTTTGTTGTCGTTGTACGCGGCGCTGCCCGTTCGCGCTGTTATCGGCCGTGTGCATAAAGCTGCTGAATCACAAATAATTTGTTAAAACCAGTGGAACTAATTAGCCGGATTTATTCTATAAATATGATTGACGTGCTGGCGTATTTTGCTGCATCTTATCTGCCTGTTATTAGGAGGATTGTGAGGTGATTATCTAAACCATGTTGTTTCTGGGGGGGGGGGCTTGTTGCCCATAATGTTCTAATGTTAAATTCACAGGGTTTAAATGAAGAGAGGAAGATAAAGAGGAGATGAAAATGAATTCAAAACATTGGTATAAATAAGTGGGAGGTCTTCATCACACACACACACACACACACACACACACACACTTACATTTCTGCTCAAATGGTTGATTCCTGCGATTGTGCACATTTGTCATCAATGTGCTGGTGCTGATGAGGCGTGTGTGTGATTGCCCATCGTTATAGTGATTAATGGCGCCTTCATTAAACACAGCGAGATCATTTGCATACATTAGATTAATGTGCGGGCAGATTACAGTCACTCTGCTGTGTGAGGGCTCAAAAAGCAGCAGCGCATCGTTTTATGTCGACGTTCTCGACAGGAAGTGCCATCCGGCAGCGGCGGTCGGCGGCGGCGTGGTGCACGTCCAGAACAGTGGAAACAAAACATTCCGCTAATTCATAATGAACCTTATTGTGTCGTGTTTTTTCTTCTCCAACGCTTTGATGAACTGATAAATGGTTCCATCTTCACCCACTATCCATCCGCCCTCAGCAAAGTTTACCGTTCCTCCCCCCGGCGACGCCGCGCTCACATTTAACGTACTGGTGTGTTTGTGCGTCACGTTTCTTCTTGTGTCTCACACGGAGCAGACCCCCTGACCGTGTCGGACAGAGCTGATAAACCCGAGAGCCAACTGTAAATGACGCTGTATATCTGTCGGTGCGATGTCATTTTCCAAAGGCTGCAGTGCGCCGCGCTTCAGAGCTGAATGCTGTTAATTTGTAGAAAGCTCCGCTGATTAGCCGCTGCAGGCAGCCGCCGTTCTTCATGTGACACCAGGCTTTGTTTGACAACTCCAATCTTTTCTGTTTCAACATGTTTTTTAATTTTTTTTTGCTGCGTTTTTATACCTAACGAGGTTCCTCACCACCAGGCTCGGCTGCGTGAGCGGGCAGGAGATACAGAGGTCATCTCTATTTCATAACAATGATTAGCTTCTTCCATCTGCTGCTCGCCGCATTTCCTCCTTTCCCTGATTGCGGCGTTCTCCATTTCAAGGAAATGAGCGCGTGTGGTGCTGCACGGCCGTGGCGTCAGCGAGGCACAAACAGGTGCAGCGTCGCCCAGAGGGAGACACACGCATCCAGAAATGCGCAAAATAAGCACAATGGCGCTTGATTGGCACAGAAGAAATCCACGGACCGTCGTATCGTGGAAATGCACACAAAGCTAAACAAAATAACTCGGGGGTGCAGAAGTGTTCGTTATTTTCCGTCTGAATGCAATCACAGCTCATTTACGCCCGGCTCCGTTCAGTAAAGTTTCCCAGCTTTGGGGCTGTAATAAAAAAAGACGTGCTATTCAAGCACATCAGCCCTGCGGCGTGTATCAAAGTGGAGCGGGTCACGACCGCAGCGTGCACGCGCAGCGCCAGATGAACACAGCCTGTGTGTGTGTGTGTGTGTGCACATCAGGCCATGTTTGCACTTGATATGAGCACATGTGGTGTGTCAGTTGTGGGGAACACAGACAGGCTGAGAGATGCTACGAGGGTGGCGTGTGTGTGTGTGTGTGTGTGTGTTGGCCACCAGTGCTGCAGGGAGGGCCTAGTGATCAGCAGCTGAGCCTGTGTCCCGCTGGGAGCCATCACTGCAGAATAGAGCAGGTGTCTGCAGGCGCACACACACACACACACACACACACACACACACACACACACACACAGAGTAAAGCTAAGCATGCTCTCTCTCTCTCTCTCTCTCTCTCCTTGCTGTTTCCATCTTTCCTCTTGTTTCGTGGAGCCCAGTCATTCAGTGTGTCTGCAGGGAGCCTTTTAGTGCCTATTTCATCTCACGTTACCTTGTTTTTGATCATCACCTATTTTTCACACCCGTCGACTCGTTACACACGACATTAAGAAAGAGGATCCATAAACAAAAGAACCTCCCCCAGCAGCTCGGGCGCCCACTCTCAGTCAAAGGTCGCCTCTCCTTGTTCGGAGAGTTTGACCCTGAAGTAACAGTGTGTAATTTCACTTTCACCCATCTTGCGGCACCAAGGGAAGCTCAGGTGTTCCGGGCTCAGCTGTCTTGACATTTAAAAGAGTCGCTCTGACAAACGCTCGCCGTAATTATTAGGGGAGGTGGGCGAAGAACACGAGGAAAACAAAAGGAGCGAAACAGCAAAGCAGAAGATTTGAACCTGCAATTATTCCAAGCTTGATTGACAGGTCTTTCAATACACTGATTAACCAAGCCAACTATGAGCCATTCAAATGTTCTGATTAGGATAATGTTTGTCAACAAAGCAACGAAGCAGGAGTTCAGAGAGAAATGAGTTGTGCTCATTTAAAGCGTCACTTGTAATAATACAGACGTGGTCATTGTCGTTCATGAAGGACATGCTATACATTCAAAACCTCCAGTCGATAAACGTCGCAGCGCTGCTCTTTGCCCGGTTTCATTTCCAGGGACAAATGTGCCGGACGCTGTTTTGACATCCGGCTGCAGACATTTCATTCAGCTTAAAAAGGACAAACAGGGAACGAATGATGAAACAAACAAGAGTGGAGGGAAACAAACGGCCCCATCTGCTGTTGTGACGTTAGTGAAATTCTCAGGGTTTTTTAAACGAGTGTAACGTGACTGCGGGTCACAGTCTGAACTGAGTGCAGTCGTGACCGGGGCCCAGCCCTTCGCTTCATCTCTCTCAGACACATTCATTCATCTTTGCAAACACCATCATCAGACTGAAAGGACGAACACATAAATAAAAGAATCTGTAGCTGGCGCCCGGCGCAGGTGATGCTTCCTGACGCTTTGGAGGCGGCCATGTGAGGGAACGCCCCCCCCCCCACACACACACACACACACACACACACACACACACACACACAGACACACACAGTCAGACAGAAGCAATAGTCTCAAAGTCAATGCTTTTTCATCGATTCGATAATTGCGGGGTTTCTGCTGTCACTATGAATAAATGATGTATGGTGACTCATCGGTGCATTAGCGCTGATGAGTGGCCGCTGCAGTTTCGGTCTGGTTCGCTAGTCTAGTCCGCTGGTTCCGCTGCAGCGTAAGCAACGAGGGCCTGCGTTTACTACACGTTCAGGAAATAGACCGACCCTTCTCCGTCCGTTAGCTTTAGTTTCAGAGCTGCTGCCGAGAGCGCTGGAACGCAAACGCTAAGTGGTTGGTCTGCACGAGCCAGGGCGGCGACATCAGCGTCATCGTTAGCTGCTAACCGCACACACGCATTAATAATGAAGGAATTGGAACAGCGGCGTGTGGAGTCTGTCCAAACCATGAGAGTGTAGACTGATCCGTGGTCAGTGTTTGTCCATCCTAGCTCAGCGTGTCCAGCTCCAGCCTTTTCTTCACTCAGCCCAATGTTTCAAAAATAAAATAATTGCCACGCGTCTCGAAGCGTGTAGGCATTTCAACCGGAACCCGCTGGAGTTTCCCTCTCGCTGAGCGTTGCCCACTCTTCTTCAAGCATGATGAAGGGCGGTTAAGCATGAAGTGACATTTGGAGAGCTGGGCCTGAGCGGCGTGGGCATGTCGCCGGTCCACGGCGCCGAAGGCCGGCCCTGCGACGGGCTCCGGGCGGGCCTCGTTCCGAAAAGGTTATTCCTGATCCAGACGCCGCGGCGTTCAGCCGTTTATGCAGATCTGACAGTGTTAAGATTTTTTTTTTTTTTCGAGTGCCGCTCCAACTGCTCGCCTTCGAGAGCAGGAGTCGTTTGTGCGGGGGGGGGGGGGACAAAATCTCAACTAAATAATGGAGACAAAAAGGTCCGAGTGAGCAGCAGTGGAAAGGACCTTGAGAGTGTGTGTGTGTGTGTGTGTGTGTGTGTGTGTGTGTGTCTACCAGATGGACCACAGCAGTCGCCCTGCGAGCAGTGGATGTACCCCGACCGGGATCAAACGCAAAATGAGCTGCCCCCCACCAAAGCCTGTCGCTACACCCAATGGTCAGCTGACCCACCTGCACTGCTGCATTCCAATAGCCCCCCCCCCCCCCGACGACCGGCCCACAGGAGAGCATCAGAACTGTTTAATGTCGTCGTAACCACGGCCTCGCCGGAGCATTTACCGTCCACGGGCGGCGGCGGCGAGCTGCCGGCCGGCTGGAGTCGAATGTCAGCGCACGGCGCGGAGCGCTCTGTTGTCCAAATGGACACTAATCCACCAGAGTCCTGTTGAGAACACTGGTAGTGCCAGAGCACATGCCAGACCCGGCAGCCAAGGCGGAGCTAAGCCTCTCTGGGCGCCTCTGCAAACCTTTCTCCCATTTGTGTTCGTGTGCGGCCTCAAAGCCCCCCCCCCC
>JAFBJW010000248.1:1312636-1328815 GCA_016785235.1 Pseudorhombus dupliciocellatus
CAAAATCTCAACTAAATAATGGAGACAAAAAGGTCCGAGTGAGCAGCAGTGGAAAGGACCTTGAGTGTGTGTGTGTGTGTGTGTGTGTGTGTGTGTGTGTCTACCAGATGGACCACAGCAGTCGCCCTGCGAGCAGTGGATGTACCCCGACCGGGATCAAACGCAAAATGAGCTGCCCCCCACCAAAGCCTGTCGCTACACCCAATGGTCAGCTGACCCACCTGCACTGCTGCATTCCCCCCCCCCCCGACGACCGGCCCACAGGAGAGCATCAGAACTGTTTAACGTCGTCGTAACCACGGCCTCGCCGGAGCATTTACCGTCCACGGGCGGCGGCAGGGAGCTGCCGGCCGGCTGGAGTCGAATGTCAGCGCACGGCGCGGAGCGCTCTGTCGTCCAAATGGACACTAATCCACCAGAGTCCTGTTGAGAACACTGGTAGTGCCAGAGCACATGCCAGACCCGGCAGCCAAGGCGGAGCTAAGCCTCTCTGGGCGCCTCTGCAAACCTTTCTCCCATTTGTGTTCGTGTGCGGCCTCAAAGCCCCCCCCCCCGTCCATTCACGTTTGCTCACAAGCCATCATTTTAATATTAACGTTAAAATGTCAGGTTTTTTTTTTTTTTTTGTTGCTTCGTTTTCCCTCGTCTAAACAAAGCACGCGTCCCTCGCCGTCTGCACCAAACAGCCCGTGAGTTAGCAGCAGAAAGTGGCTGTGACAAACGCAACAGTCGTGTTCCGGGATCAGCGTGACGGATTCATGACTGATCTGAGAACTTCCTGCCACGCGCAGGGGTTAAAGCCAGGGGAGGAAGGCTTCACGTCTACTCTTCAATACGGTGCGTATTTAAATCATGGACGAGTCTGAAGCAAGGCTGCTCACAGTCAACAATGACGGTCGGTGAGATGTTCTTCAATAATCATGTCGTCTCAGTGTTTCAGCCTCCGTTTAATTTGTTTCTCAGCAGGACGCCTGAAAACTATGTTCGTGAGAAATGAGCTTTAGCTTTAACTACAGACACAACCTGAATATATCAGCCACTCCCTGAATCGTTGAAACTCCTCGACATCGGCGAACGTTCAAAAACTGTCAGTCCACGCGATCGCTCAGGGTCTGGTGGCAGCCGCACGCCCTGAATGTAAAGCCGATAGACGCTGTCGTCAAAAGTCATCCGAGTCCAAGCGCGTCCCTCGGTGTCCGGAGGCAGCTGTCTGAGCGTGGGCCGTGATTCTCATTTGTTGATTGTTACCGGCAGAGGGCGGACACCTGCCAGGAGGGAGGCGATCATCAGACTGAGCGGCACAGCGAGATGCTGCCGCCGCCAGAGCTTCAGTGGAGCCGCTCGACGGCCCCTTCAAGGACAAACGCGGCCGACGAGCGTCCTCTCCTCTGAAGTGTATTAGCTTGTTTTACAGCGGGGGTTACTGCAGTATTTTGAAGAGGAATCGCCCCAAAAAAGGTCCCAGACGCTGCAGGGGGAACAATTCAGATGGGGGGGGGGTTCCATCTTTGAACACAGAACGTTCCCTGCGCTCGTGACTAACCGGGGGATTTTCTTGCGGCGCTCTGAGGCAACACCTCTGCCGTCCCCCTCCCTGCTCCTCCTTTAAATAGAGGCCTGACTATGCACAGTGAACGGGAGACGGGTGCTGAGACGCCGCATCTGGCGGCTGACGAGACTCGAACCGAGAGCACCCGCAATTATCACGGCCTGCGCGCTGCATATTCAAACTCTCTTTTCATTCTTCTCTTCTACTTGCTCTTTCACACTCGTTATCCGCACATGTCGGCCGTCAGCAGGAAGGTTCAGTGTTTGAACCTGGAGATGCGACCTGGGCGGGCTGCGACGTCCAAGGGCGTGGCACCGCATCGAGTCCGTGCAAGCGCAGCAAAGGGAGCGAGAGGCCGACTGCAGTTAATCCATTAAGGTCTGCATCGAGGAGGAGCAGGGGAGTCCATGTCAATTAGCCAGCGCTCTGCTTTCTCAATTAGCGGGAAGGAGACGCGAGCTCTGCTGGGGTCCGGCCCCAACAGCTCCGCCTGCGACGCCTCGCCAAGCAAAACACTGAGTGCACTGTTTTTTTTTATTTTTATTTTTTATGAAAGTCTGTGTGGAATCCGTTTTGCAGTGTGTGTGTATTTATGGATGTGAACCAGAGCCAATCGGTGGGATGGGATTTCACATTGCTGACGGCGTGGCTGGCCCTCCTGGGTTTAAGCCACAAAAGCTTTTTAACTTTCAAAACTTTACCGGAGGAAAGAAATATCATTTGCCTCCTTAAAACACTATTTAGCATCGGTCATCATTTAAACGGCCAACTCGTCCATCCAATCAACGCCGGGTCCGGTTTTGTGCAAAGTCTGAGTCAATGAAAATTAAATTAAATTTAAAAAAAGCACCCTAGCCTGTTCCTTTAATTCCATCGCTGGCGTTTCCTCCACTGATTCGCTGTTGCGTCGTATCTGATTCAAACGCAGACGTAAACATGAGGGGCGTGGCCACAGCGACTGGAAAGCATCTCATGGTGGACGCCGTTGATGGAGCCACTCCCTCCATCTGTCCACACACACACTGTAATAACACACAGAGTGCAGCAACAACATGGCTCCATCTTCAGTGTCTGTATACGTCACACACACACACACACACACACACACATTGTGTTTATAGCTAATTTACTG
Organism: Pseudorhombus dupliciocellatus; assembly: GCA_016785235.1. Classification (NCBI taxonomy): domain Eukaryota; kingdom Metazoa; phylum Chordata; class Actinopteri; order Pleuronectiformes; family Paralichthyidae; genus Pseudorhombus; species Pseudorhombus dupliciocellatus. The sequence goes on from JAFBJW010000248.1 coordinate 1,315,318, forward strand.
AGTAGCGGCGGGTCCCTTTCATTGCTTTTTAAAACCACGGTCCTGCAAAGCAATTTGGGAAAATGACACAGCCGGAGTAAGACTGTGAGACCATTTCCAATTTCCAAACACATTCTCATTTGGAGGAAAGGTTATTTGGATCGTATTACAGAGGGAGGAAGCAAACTCTTATGAAATTATGATCGCCCGCTCGCTCCCCCCAACGTTCCACCGGCTCTGCCCATCACCGCTTCACCGCGGCCGGACAGTGAGGAATTTAAAAAGCAAACAATAAAAAAAAACCATGGATGTGGACGAATTATATGGCAGTTGTTTTTTTTTTTTTTTTGCCAGGTCCAACCTACAGCCTTTATTAGACTGAAAGGTCAGAGATAAAAGACGGACAGGAAACTGAGGGTTTGTTGCCTCAACTATTCAGCTGCAAATGTGGCTTCTCTCTGCTCTTTGGGCGAGAGAGACGCACAAAGGAAAAGAGACAAAGATGCTCTTCTTTTTAAATCCCTTTTTCTTTTGGGTTTCACTGCACATCTCTCTCCCTCTCTGGGGATGTAAACGTATGACCGCTACAGCTCTCCATACTGCCAGTGCCATGGTTTTCAATCCTGAAACAAAAGGCGGCTTGTTCAGCCCATCTTTCTCTCCCTCTGTGTGTGTGTGTGTGTGCGCTCATGCCTAATTGAAGGCACACTGAGAAATCTCATTAGTATGTCAGACACATGGTTCTGCTAGGCTAGCTGGCTAGCTGCAGCGAAGCAGACAGGTGGAGAGGTCAGAGGTGAAGCGGAGGCACTGGGGAGCTCCAGCTCACTGCTCACTTCTTTTTTTTTTTTTTTTCTTAGCGTGCTCGTCTTTTCCCTGTTTTCACCCACATGATTATTTCATTGTGTTATTAAGGAGCTCAACACACACCTACATTGTGTAGCAGCAGTAGTTTGGGCTTGAACGTTGCTGTTTCACTCGACCGTGAGAGGAGGTGACAGGAATGAACAGTTCGGGCTTCACTGACATTCAGGACGTGCGCCTCGGAATCGTACAAATAAAAAGCGACGCCACATTATAGTCACAGGACTGCGTGGAGAGAAGAGGGCTCATGCGTTGGAGCATTTGAGAGTTTATTACGGACGTGCACTGGTTCCATTCGCTGTGCCAGGCTTCACACAGCTGAGCTAATTGAAATAAACCAGCATGAGAGTCAGAGCTGACAAGACGGCACTGAGAAGTGATCACATGCTGGGGAGCATGGGGAGCGTGTGTGTGTGAATATGCTTATGTGTTCTTACCGAGCAGGGTGTGGACGACATGCGTTCAGTGTGTGTGTGTGTGCGTGTGTGTGTGTGCTGCGGCTGCCAGGTGACTGTTTTACTGGAAGCAAGAGCTCCCTCTTCTTGTCTGTCTGAGACGAGCTGGAAACACGAACCTGAGGCCAGAGACATAAATATATATATATATATAAATCAACACTTAGAAAAACAGGCCATTGGAACGCGTGTGAATAAGTGGCCAAAGAACAATGACTCTTTTTCTATTGCAGTCACAAATGTTTTTTACCCACGACCACGGTCCGTGCACGAGCCCAAGCTGCTGCTGATCGCGCGCGTCGTTATCAACCGTCATCTGAGGGGGAACTGGGCGCGAACACAAGAGTCACCTCAAACGCGTTCTAGTGCCCGCGCGCGTGCTCGCCCTCTCCATCAGCTCCCTGTTCTCCTCCTCCGCTGTCACCCGCGAGCGCACGCGCCGCCCCGTCCGCGCCGCGCCAGCCAATTGGAGAAGGCGCGCGAGGTGACAGGACTTTCCATAAAAGGCTAATTGAGGAACCACACGGGGAGGTGTCGGACTCCGCTCGGCTCTCTCTCCTCCTCTCCTCCTCCTCTCCTCCTCCTCGCGTTGTTTTGTTTTGACTTTCCTCTTACTGACCGAGGCACGCGCGGCTCCTCGGCTCCTCCATTCATCCTCCGGGCACGCGCTCACCTGCAGCTTTGGTTCCGCCGGGAACTCCACGGACAGCGGCCGTCACACGGACACGAGGATGGTCATGGTGAGTAGGGTGCACGCGGCACGGGCGCGCGCTCTCACCACGCGTTTCTCTGTCTTTCTTTGTTGTGCGTGATTTGTGCGTGAAATTCCACCGCAGGCTGGGATTCATCACACGGGCTTGTTTACAGCACAGTTCAGTGACGCACGCGCATGGACCCACCTGTAGGGACACCGACCCGTCAGCGCCACATTTCAACAGCAAATCATTGACTCAAGCTGCGCCACTGTCGCTCCTGTGTGCGTTAAAGTGTGTGTGTTAGAGAGAGAGAGAGAGAGTCCGAGCACACAGTCATGTAAATGTACGGGGGGGGGGGGGGGCTAACACTAACGGGGGGGGGGGGTTAACATGAACCCAGTAATAGCTCATTTATATACAGCGCTGCGCCGGCATCCGAGGACCGGAGCGCCAGAGGCTGCAATCACTGCGCCTTTTCTCTGCCACGCACCGGGCTGAGGCTGGCGTGCGCCGACCGGGGCTGCGAGCCAGCCGGAGAGCGAAGGTGTTAACACCGAGGGGAGGGCACGGTGGAAGGGCGAGGCCGAGGCAAGGCAAGGAGCCAATGGCAAGCTCTGAAGAGGAGAGAGGCTGGGGGGGTGGGGGGGGTGGGCGGGCTCTGACCTTCCAGCTGAGCAGGCGACTGGGCGGGTGGCTGCCAGGAGGAGGGAGGAGGAGTTCGGATGGGATGGAGGGAGAGGAGGGGAGTGAGGAGGAGGAGGGGAGGCTTGCTGCAGCCCAGCACTCTCCTCAGCATCTGTGGAAGAAGAAACAGGCGATGCTCGCTCCTCGTGCCTCTGCTGCTCGCTGACAAGACTCCACGACCCGTCAGAGGCCGGACGAGAGGCAGAGAGAGAGAGAGAGAGAGAGGGAGAGAGAGCAAGTGTCAGAGTGAGAGAGTGGGGAATTCTCTCAGCTGAGGCGTGTGAGGACAGACACAGCGTGAGACCACGGCCGGCGTCTCCCAAATGGAGTGGAATGGGTTTAAGATGGTAAGGAGGCGGCTCCCGGGCAGCTCGCCGCTGCTCGGCCATTTCCATTGGTGACCATTGTTGCATCTGTGGGCAGCTGCGGCGGCTGCAGCCTGACAGCTGATGCAGTGACAGCGTCGGAACTATTTGTTGTGCTGAATGTTAAGTTTGCTCATACGGAGGGGGTGGGGGTGGGGGGGGTTTGTGTGTGTGTGTGTGTGGCGGTTTGCAGGCAGGATGAGAAATGGAGGGGGGCAGGCGGGGGGACGCGGAGCCAGATCTGATGCTAATGAAAGAGGTGTGGAGGACGGGAGAGGATGGAGGAAGGGAACACAGCTCCTGTTTTATGATCAAGCTTGGTCTGGAGGTGCCCCCCACCCCCCCACCCCCCCTTCCTTCCTTCCTTCCTTCCTTCTTCTTCTTCTGCCTTTGCGCCACTCTGAAATCTATATTCACCTGCATGGAGGAGCGCAGCAGCCGAGGGAAGGGTTCAAGCGGTTTGATATTCATGCATGCAAAGCAGTGCTTGTTAATGACGCGTTATCCGTCATGCTGCTGGTGCACGCAGTGGGTGTGTGTTGCCCATGTGCTGTGCCAGAGCCGGAGAAAGATGGTGTAGGTGTGTTGGGAGGAACGCGCATGCCTGGATCACGACGAGTGACGAGGCTGTAGTTCCTTCTCTCAACTTTGATGAGTGTGTGTGTGTGTGTGTGTGTGTTCTGCTTTGCTAAGCTTCCTCATGCTCACTTTAACTTTTGCACACCCACTCATCGTCACACGGGTTGACTTCTAATAATATTATAATATTTTACCCACAAGTCACGGCAGTCGGCGCCGTTCATCTGTGCGTTCTGGGCGCACCCATCTGTTTTCAAAATGGTTCTCCTCCCATCGAGTGGAGCGACTCCATCTCCATGTGTCAGCAAGTAAGCGTTTGATTGTTTGCACGCTGGCTTCTTTCCATCGGACGCAATAAAAATGCTAATTGGAAACGACGGTGACACCCCCCCCCCCGCACGTTCTTTCTGACGCAGTTCAAGTTGCGCCGCCTCTGGACGTTTAGTAGCCGCAGCATGGGCGGAGAGAGAGGGGCCGAGCAGGAACACATGGCGGCGTGAGGGGACACAAGGACGGGCGTCAGTGCAGAGAGGGAGAGAGCGCGCTGGGCCCGTGCACGCACCAGCAGGGCGAGGGGCGTGGACGGGATGGACACGCAGAAAAGAAAAGCCGCAGCATTGGAGGAATCAGATATGAGCGTGCACCACGAGGCCTCCTGATGGGAACCAGCAGGACCAGACACAGGCCATCATCTCACACACACACACACACACACACTCTCTCTATTACCCTCAGGCAGAACACCATGAGCTCCAAGGTTACACATCGTAGGAGTGTGGCGTGTGAAGAATTTATTAGCTACAGTGCACGGACCTAATGTGTGCTCGGCGTTTTAAATGCCGATCACAGAGCGATGTGGAGCCGTGTTTTTGTTTCTGGGGGATTTTAGGCCTGAGCCACGGTGACCAGTGTCATGTTGAAATTCACTAAGAGATAGAAAACAGAGTCCGAATGAAAGGAACATTCCAATTGTGTGTGTGTGTGTGTGTGGAGCGGGTGACGCGTGTCCAGATGCAGAGTGACACAGTTAACGAGAGCCTGATTAAACACCCAGGAAATGGAGAGAAGTGGCTCTTAATCTCCTCTCCTGTGTTCCCGTGCTCAACCGCTACCTCTCCAGGTCGCATCATATACGTGGAGGGAGGAGCTTAACCCCTCTCACCAACAGATCGTAAACTATCTCCGTTGACTGAACATCAAGCCACAAACACCATGTTTGTCTTATAGCTGCATGGACATGCATGGGTTGGACAAAATAATAGCAACACCTGTTCATATACGCCGCTCCAGATTAGCAGCAGCACCGTGACCTTCATCCTTCCATTCATTATCCACACTGACCCTGGAAGGGCAGGGGGGGGGGCGGGGCCAGACCATAACCTTCACAGAGGTGGGATTTACTGCAGGACACTGTGCTAGGCTGCATCACTTCAGCTGGAGATGGAGAGATGGCGATAATTAGCCCTTATAAGGCCACACAGGCTAAAAAACATACAAATGTTTAATTTAAATATATTTAATTAAAATATTGTTTTTTTATTGCCCAAATCTAGAACATGCCTTTTCCCCATTTCCTTTTATTTCTAACAAACTACACTTCATTGCTGTAAAACACATTTCTTAAACAATTAGATCTGGCTTTGAGCATTTGGGGCCGATTGAGCTAAACCAACAGCCTGAGTCAGGCCGGCGCTCTGCGGGCGTATAAAGCACCTTCGGGCTGCTCTCACAGGCCCGGGAAAGACAAACATATGCCCAGTGTGTGCTGGTTCCATAAAGAACAGTGTGTATACGGACAAGAGGACAACACTAGCCAGTGTTTTACTTTGTCACTTCAGTTCCTCAGACACAGAAAGGCAAATCATGTATTTGTATTGTAGTAGTATGACATGTGTCACATGTCTTCCTCTGGGTCAGGCGTGTGCAAGCTGATGATACAGCAAACACACACGGACACTAGCGCGTCAATTAAAATCACATTTAGATGCATTATCTATCTATAGATCGAGGTAGAACTGAGCAGTAAACTGGATTAGAGGAGAAAAAAAAATCCTTTGGTCACACCCCCCCCCCCCCAAAAAAAAAAACAAAAAAATCCATGGAAACCAGCTGAGTTGTTTTTGTGTAACCTGCAAAAATAAAAAATAGCAGGGTACTTGGGGGGGGAATAGAGAGTTCAGACCCTCTCTCTGGATACACACAGAAATAAAACAGGTTCTTCCTTTGCCCAACCTTCACAACACGTCATGGAAATCAGTTCCGTAGCTTTTGAATAACAAAAATGAAAAAAAAAAAACCACACACACCTTTGTGCTACGTGGATAGAAGGTACAAATACAGCTGCTGCTGCTAAGTACAGATCAGCTGTGTGCAGCTCCGGCACATTGAGCGTGAGCGCATTGTGTTTACATCCGTAGTACGGAGCCCATTCAAATATCACGACATTTTTTATTTTCCCAAAATGTCTTTTCCACTCTTCGTTCCACAAAAGCTGGATGGAAACATTTAATGAGCCAAAAGCCTGTTTGAATAAGAAGCTGCTGTAACAATCTCTGTCCCAATTAGCACGCTTTGGTTTTTAAATATTCCTTTTGTGTGAAGCCTAAACACACATGAAGACTCACAAAACGGTCACGTTGAAAATTTAATAGGCTTCCACAGTGATTTCCTTCATTTATTTAAAATGTATTTTTTTTCCCCTCCCTCTCTCTCTCTCTCCCTCTCTCCTGTCGCTTTTTAAAAAGCTGGAAATCTGAGAGGCATGGAAAGGCGTTCTGCTGTGAGGGGAGCAGCGTTCACAAATACTAGACCTAATTCCTTTGGCAGCAGCTCAAACTGCTACAGACAGACACATAATCAGCTGGGGAGCGTTAGCGCCTCAGCCCACTAGCAAACACAGGACCGAGCCCTTGTTGTGCATCGCTGCTTTTCAGAATAAATATCCCGATGGAAAATACAGTGGGAGGAAGGAGGTGTTGGTGTGTGTACAGCTCTTTGTTCAGTCACAGACACAGAAGCAGAGAGGAACACTGGCTTTCTTAGCTCCTTTGCTGCCTCCCTCCCTCTCTCTCTCTCTCTCTCTCATCCTCCGCTGTTCCCTGTGTGTGTTTTGGTATTCATACAGATGTTTGGATATGAGTGGCAGTTCCTCCTGAGACTGTGCACAAGCGGCCGACTCGTCTCATCTGCATTTTGCATCCCAGGAAAAAAAGAGAACAGAAAGCAGCAGAAAGCATCAGCAGGCAGTGTGTGTGTGTGTGTGTGTGTGTGTGTGTGTGAGAGCGAGACACAGAAAGAGAGAGGGTCCGTGTGTGTGTGTTGTTTGTCTTTGGCAGCTTAACTAGCCCCAGTGCTGTTGCCGTGTGATGTTTAAAGGACGTTTCAAGGTCAGGCTTTCGACAGGCCTCGCGCCTCTGACGTATTAAACATTTATATATTTCTGTAAGCAGATGAATTATAGATTTAACATGCATCTCAACATGCTACAAAATGGCACCATTGTGCTCGGTAATAGACACTTTGGGGCAGACGCAGTTTCCCTCACAACATCCCTCAGCCGCGGCTCATCGATAGCAGCGCTAACGGGAGGCGCCCAGGCCAGTGCTGCCGGTGCAGTAAAGTCAGACGCAGGAGAATCCCGCAGTGGCAGCAGAGGGTTTACACAAAGTCCATCTGCACGGCGGCTGCGGTCGGCGGCTCGTAAAGATGCAGGCTGCTGTACGCAAAGATCATAAAGCCGGAGCGGCTGCGATAGATCTCTCTGGAGGAGGCGGTTACAGCTTCCCTCTCTTCAGTCTGTGCTACATAACCCAGAGGTAAAGGTGGGGGGGGCACCACCAGGTTAAACGTTTAATCCCTTAAAAAGATGGCGAAAAATCTCTCCAAGACATTTTAATCAATCATGTCTCAACCCGCAACAGCTGTGAGGAAAAACTACAAAGCGTGAATTCACCAATAGAGAAAAGTAAGAGAGAGTCACGAGTGATGAATGCAGGTCCAAATATTTCTAATTATTCAGAAGCAAAGTGGAACATGAAGGGGGAGGTGACTCAATGTTTCAAGTATTTATACAAAAGAATGTGTCTGAGAGATCAAGTCGCAGTGTTGCATTGTGTGCGTGTGCAGTTCTCTAACGTAACACAACATGCGTATGTCAAACAAAGACATGTCCAGTTGGACCAGGGAAGCCGCGCAGTGTGTTGTAGTGACCGAGGAGGTGGTGGGGGGGGTGTCACTAGATTCAATGCCACAACCTCCAGAGGGCGGGGGCATCAAATTCCTAGGGCCGGCCCTGTCTGCAGTGCTATAACGCAGGGGCTTATCCACACTGACGATCATCAGCAGCACCTGCCCAGCTCAAACCAGCAGCTCAGCGTCAGTGGGAGCAGTGGGATGACGGACGTGTGCCATCATGCAGATCTGCAGCTCGTGCACCACAGGCCGCCACTGCAGGATTTTATACCTCTCTATATGTTGCCCCCCCACCCCCCCGAGCTCGCGCTACAGTGCATGAGCAGAGACGGTCTCCTGTGGGCATTTTCAATTACTCTGCACTGTACAGCAGGACGGAGGGACGGAGGGAGGGAGGGGAGGGCTGGGGTGGGTTTAATCTGCTCATTTGAATGCACGCCACACTTAATGTTTTAGCTGGCGTGCCACGGGCCTCGTCTGCGAGCGGCGCCCGTGCACCTTCAGGCTTTTGTGTCTCTCCTCCGGTGCCATTCCTCATCGCACCAGATTAGATTTTCACACAAGATTGGCTCTCGATAAATTCTCAAGTCAAACTCCGACCGATGGTGTAATTACGGAGCAACGCTACAGCATTTGGAAAGTAGCTGAAATAATTAAACTATTTCAATGACAAGGTTTTTTTTTTAAAGGGTTAAAAGCAGAAAGAAATGTGGTTCAAATAGCAGGGGCGTATCTAAAGGGGGCACTGGCCTCTGAAATGCTCCTGTCTAAATACTTCTTTTAAAATAAAGTACTGACAATAAACAAGGGAATTATTTAAAAAAAAAAATCCCTTTTCTTAGCTTTGTTTGAAGACCACAATGTGGTATCATACACATTAATGACGTGTGACTTTGTACTGTTGTTGTGGAGCAGTAAACAGGAAGTGATGCGTGCGCAGATGCTGGACATTTCATTTGGCCCCTATGGCTCCTGATTTATAAACAGACACATGACAAGATACTTATCACGTGAAAAAAAGAAAACGGAATAATGTCAGGAGGTTTCCTGGAGGATGAAGAGAAAGCTGGAGCTGGTGTCTCCATCAGCGATGCAGCGTCGAGCATCGGCTCCATCACTGTTTACTCATTAAGACAGATGATGGACGGCTGTCCTTTTCCCTTCCAGCTATTTGATTATATGAGCTCTGGTTCAGAGCTGAATCAATAACCAGATTAGCCGGGCACAAGATGCATTTACACACACACACACACACACACACACAGAGCCAGACACACCCTCACACAGTACCCAAGGCTGTGGAATGAATTCTTGACTACAACGGTTGGTTGGTGTCTGTGTGATTTAGCTTTGTGCCTTTGCTGCAAAGCACACACGCACACACACACGCACACGCACACACAGGGAGGATGTGTGTGAGATGCAGCTGATGGGGGGAAACAGTGATTAGATTAGCAAGAGCTCTGCCTCTGCTGAGCAGCCAGGCCAGCGTCTCTCTCTCTCTCTCTCTCTCTCTCTCTGTGTGTGTGTGTGTGTGTGTGTGTGTGTGTGTGTGCTGTAGGTTTTGTTCTTATCGTACCCCTCCAGGCTGTTTATAGCTTTTTAAATACCTGCTCAACAAAGCCAATATTACCACTTCCAGCCTCAGAGCTGTTTTAATCAGAAACTCCACGTGTGAATGAAAGTGAAAACTGAGTTCAGTTGGAGGAGTTTACAAACCGCTCTCGCGCTTTGGGAACGTTGCTTTCAACACTTATCTTGTTATTCAAGGCCCCCTCTTCAAATAGATTTCAGGAGCTTTGAGGACAGATGCAGTTGTTCACTTTGAAAGTGCAGCTCTGCTCAACTGCTTCTTTCTCGCGCAGGTGCGTACAGCCGCTAAAGATAGCAGCTAGCATCACAAAAATGGCCGCCTTCCTGCACAGGTGCATGGCCGCGTTCACCCGCCAGCGACATGAAGAGGTGGCGTCCTCGCTCGTGGCGCGAGCTGCTGAGTCAGACGGATCAGGGACGCCGGCTCTGCTCCCCCCGCCGTCTTGTTTTCCACATCCTCTGTTGTCCGTCCCGCCAACCCCCGGCTAAGCACTAAGAGCTAAGAGCTACTGGGGCAGAACGTGAGCCAGAGGCTCTCGCAGCGTCACGTGGACTTATTCCGAGAGGAGTCGCGGGTTAGATGGTAACGTAGCCACGGCGAGCGTGATGTTTGGACGAGAAAAAGCCTACTGGGCAGACTCAACCTCCTCCGTCATGTCTCTCCTGCTGCTCACCAAGCACAGAAACGTGGTTAATACTTCCTGAATAGGCCTCAACATATTAGAGCGATATCATCTCTGCTTTAGCCACATTAACGACATTTAATTAAGGACGGGATCCCGTGCAGGGGATGAGACAATGATTTAGCCTCTTTAATCCACCAAAATGTCCTTGCTCAGAGCCTCGGCGCCGATCGCTCCCATCCATCACGCCCGGGGACGGTCACAGCGCAGACATCTCGCTGATTTGACTGAGCGAGAAGCCGCGGCGCCGGCTGATGGGGATTTATGCTGTTTGAGGGAGGCCTGCTGTTGGGACGGTGGCTCCGCACTGATTTACAGCGGAGGATTTGATAGGGGTCAGGGGCTTTGGGTGAGGGACCGTTCCTGGCGCGGGAGCGAACCAACAGGAATTCTGATGAGGACCTGAGAGGCCAGGCCGGGGCAGAAGCTGAGGGACAGGGACTGCGATTCCAAGGCCCAGTCCCAGCGCCGCGGGCTCACGCCAAACAGCGAGGCAGGTGTCCAGCTGATGTCACGCCCCCGCAAGGGAGGAGCTGCACAAATTGAAGCTCCAGAGTCAAGATGCTCTCCAGTTCTCTGCATGCGTCGGTGCAGAGCTGGGATTCAGCCAGTGCACAAATGGCTGCGGCTCCGCCCACAGCTTGGCTGCGTGTGCGTATGTTTGTTGCTCGTGCGAGACGGAGCGCTGCAGGTCGTCACTGCCATCGAACAGACGATTGAAGCAGTTTTAGAGGAACAAAGCTTAAAATCAAATGAACTAAAAAGACGCATTCGTCCTACAAATGTCTGCAATATATAAATATATATTATTATATTATTATATAAATCCTGTCCGACAAACCCTTGGGCTATTGGCAGTCTCCTGTCATCTCCTGACCCCTGACCTCTCACAAGTGTGTGCCGATTACCCAGCGGCGGCGAGGCAGCGTGTGGGAAAGCTGCATCGATTCCACTGACGACTGAAACATCACAAAAAGGGAAAAAAGACAGGAGGGGGGGAAAAGTCAAGCCAAAGTTAAATGAAAAATTGCTTACATGCACGTCTTCAGGGTCTGGAACATTTATTATTCCGAGTCACACAGAGAGAGAAGAGGTGGAGGAGGATGGAAGAAGAGAAGAATCCATTTGGTAAAGTAGATGCAGATCGATGAGGCTGGAGGCAGGCGGGCCAGAGTGCAGGAGAGGAGGGGTGTGTGTGTGTGTGTGTGTGTGCTTGCGTGCATGAGGCATCCCAGATTACTTTGCATGATTGATCCGGCCCAGCAGTCGTCTGACCCGCAGGACGTTTCAGAGCTCAGAAGACGCTGGTGGAGGTGGAGAGACGGCGCGCGAGCGAGGCGGCGGCGGCGGCCAGGAATAAAGGGAAGGGAGAGAGAAAAATAAAAATCAATAGCGCAGAGAGCATTACAGGGAACTGGACTGGCCGAGGAGCTGAGATGGTGAAGTCGTATAAATCTCTGTGTATCCGTCGGTTTGAGAGGAACTCCGACTCAGCATCACTTCAGGGGAGATTTGGTCAAGTTTGACGGCGTCTGGTGCGGCGCTGACGGGGTTCCATGTGCGGATCTGGATCCCAGGGTCATTAATTAGTTAAGTTAGTGGCTGCACACGTCTGCAACAGACGAAGACGCAGTCACAAATACAACGTGAGGCCACGTGGAACGAGCCAGGCGGGCGCACGCTGCCTCCATTTTGTAGCTGCCAGGCAGCGTGTCTATCAGTGGAGAGATCCTCCGCAGCCCCGTCAGCCTCCATCTATCCCGGCCAAGTCGGCCTAAATTGACTGTCTCAGGAAGGACGGGGAAATAAAGTGGAGGTTTTATGGCGTGACGGAGGTAAAGGGGAGTGGTTTCGCTCCAGCGGAACTCGGACCACAGAAACCATCCGGTAAAATGAAACGACACACTAATTAATGTATAGAAACCCTGTGTGGAGCCGTTCGGCTGCAGCACCCAGACTCTGCCGGCCGGGGGCCCCGAGGAGACAGGAAGCACTTTTGCAGCATCAAATATTAATGGCGTTATAGAGTGTATTGATTATATAATAAGTTTTCCCAGCATCTGAGCACCGACTGAAATATATTCCCTGAATAATTGAAACTGTATCCATGAGCGGGTTTTTCATCTCAACGGCTGGCCAACGTAATTGCACTGCTCCCTTATTCTAGTGTTATTTGAGATTTTATCAGGAGACGCACGTGTGTGTTCATGTGATAAATGCCAGTGTGTGTGTGTGTGTTGAGTATATTGAGTCGTGTCTTTAAAAGCGGGACCTGAGCGTGACGTGCTCCCTCGCTCTGCTGCTGAAATGTGCCTGAAAACACAGACTCATGCCTCTGCTTGCTGCTTCTCACATTTCAATCACCGCATTCGAACCTGCTGCGACGACCCCGCCCCCGCACGCCATCCCGTCTCGCGCTGACACAGTCAAATGTACGATGATGTTTCACCTCTGCCTAACGCTTCCTTTTTTCAGGGTTAGCTTTTCAAAGTCACTTTTTAACCAGCGGGCTGCAAGCAGCATGTTGTCCTCCACATGTTCGCTCTACGTGCTGGCGTCAAAACGCCACACGCGTGGGCGCCGCAGCCCCGGGGGTGCAGCTATCCCCGGTACCGTCCACTTAGAAATATTCACCTCAGATTGTAAATGACAGACTAAAACAAAGATGGCTCCTGCCCTGACCCCTCGGCTGACAGCTCGCTCTCATTCACACCTCCGTTTACGAGACACGTTGACAACAGAGCGTGCTCCGCCCCCCTGCTCCCCCCCCCCTCCCCCACCTCTGTGTCTCCATTTCTTTGAAGTATTGAAAGTGTCTTCCCCATTACTCAGCCCTCGCCTCTTCCCCGTCTTCCTCCTCCTCCTCCTCCTCTGGCTCTTCATCTCTCTGAAGGAGTAAATTAAGGCAGAGGTCATCCCTCCTCACTTCCTCCTCTCCTGCTAAATTGGCTGCTTGCAGCACCCGTAGACGGCTGCCGGCTCTGGAGAGGCCGCTCAACACACTTCCTGCTCATTTGTGCCGTTTCTGTCTCTTCAACCAGCGGCTTGTTTACAAGAGGGAACCCCTCATTATGGACTCTGCCAAGGTCACTGCATGCAGGCGCCACACCGATCGGCTGCCTTCCAGACACACGCAGTTATTATATGAAAGCACACTGATAGAGGAGACTATTTTCGGACCCAATCCTGCCGTCGTTCCTTCCATCTCATGCACCTTTTTCACCATTTCCCCCAAAGACAAAATCCAGAGCGGTCCGTCTTTGTTTTAGTTTGACTGTTGCAGCGAGTGTGAAGGCGTAGCTGCACCCCCCCCCCCCCCCCCCCCCCCCCCCCCAAGAGAGGGGGGGGTGGCCGGGGGGGGCGGGGGGCCCCCCCCCCCCCCCCCCCCCCCCCCCCCCCCCCCCCCCGCC
>JAFBJW010000248.1:1328979-1389544 GCA_016785235.1 Pseudorhombus dupliciocellatus
TGGTGGTGTGTAGGGGGGGGGGGGTGCCCCCCCCCCCCCCCCCCTCCCCCTGTGCTCCGCTCCATAGGGGTCGACAGAGACACAGTGGCGTCAGGCAGAGCTCCCGCAGCTCCAGGGCTGGGCAGAGAAGGGACTGCTGACACAGCCAAAGATGGTAAGGAGACGACTGCCCAGCCATTTTACACACTGCACTGTTTCCATCCATGAGTGGTGATGCTGCTGACTGAGACCTTTGAATCCTAGTGCTGCACTCTCCCGAATGTTTAAGCGTATAAAACGATCGGTTAGCATCGATCAGGCCGTTAGCGGCCACGCAGACGCAGCCGCCGCCCAACAACTGTCCTGCTCCTGATTTCTGCCCCTCCCTCCTGCACCTTTTAGATTCTCTCCCAGTAACATGCACCCTGCCTCAGCACTGCTGCAGATCCATCATTCTTAAGATGCCAGTTTCCAGAATGACCTCAGGGTCTCTTTTAACTTAGAACGGAGACTATTTCTTCTAAACTCCACCGAACGTCTTACCTCACTTTATCTACCATTTAAATGAGGTGAACGTTCGATTGGCTCATATTAAAAAAACAGTCTTCCACCTTTTTTAAGAATCTTTTGAAACTATTTTCTGCTGTGTGAGGCCCTAGAGCAGTGACAGTACGTGACTATTTACTAACCCTATTTAACCGTGTTTTTCCCAGGGCCCCGTCACACGTGCGCTACTGCACATTGAATATCCAGGTCAAAGTTCACCAGTTTAACTTGGTACGCTGTCACAGAAAGAGAAGGATTCATTCACCCTCTATGTGGGAAAGTAGGAGAGCTTTACTGTCATTCCAGACAAAATGATCATGTAATTCCGTTACATTAAAACATGCAGCCCGCTCTCGTATGGAAGAGAGGCTGCGTCTGGAGGCTGCGTGCGGCTCCACAGTGGGAGAGCAGGGGCAGCTCGAGAGCTCAGAACCAACGTGAAGTGGACTGCTGAGCTGCACGAGTGCTGGTGGGCAGGGACAAGGAGAGCGATATAATTGGCCGCTGGGACTCTGCAGGTCCCTGTTAATTAGAGGCAGCCATTTTGGTGTAAAAAAAAAAAAAAATGCTCAGAAAACATCCCATGGAGTTGAAAGTGTCTCTGACAGAACGGAGCCTAGCAGGGAATATAAACAGATTTAATAAGGCCCGCTCCAATCAGCTCTGGCAAGATCTGATTCTCTCTCTCTCTCTCCGGCCCCTCTGTCTTTCACGGTGTCTCTGTATCTGTGTCGTGCTAGAGAGGAGAGTGATTAGGGAAAGATATCGTCAAAAGAACAATCTGCATGCAGCTCTCATCTTGAGAGCTTTTAGACGTCCCCTGTCTGTTTTGGGCTGTGGGCTCAGGCCCACTGTTCTGTCTCAGTGAGTGAGTGAGTGAGTGCATATGCCACAGTGAGAATGCTCCCTGTGTGTGTGTGTGTAGACGGTGCAACACATGAATAATGAGACAAAAGCACACATCAGCGTGCGTTTCCTTTAACTTCATCAGAAAAGTAAATCTTATTCCAAATATATATAAGACAGAGTGTGCTGCGTCACGCTGATATATAATCATCTGGAAATGAAAAAACATTTTCCTATTTTAAATAAACATCAAATTATTATTTTACAGAGCGATACTGGCTCAAGTGTTTGCACATTGGTGGGTGTGTCATGTCTCCCAGATTAAAGCACAGTGATTAAAGTGCGTGTATCATAAACGTCTACAACACTTTTTGATCAACTATTTCGGGACAAACTGTGAAATTTTCCAATTCTCCTTTGAGATATATTATTAGAACACAGGTCCAGTTATTTTGATAATCCAGAAATAGAGCGAAGCCATTTCTCCTTCACTGGAACCAGCTCTGCCTCCGAGTGCAGCCTGTGTGTGTGTGTGTGTTTTAGAATAGTTAAAAATAGATGGGCTGAACAGGGGGAGGGAGAGATCAGAGTGGTGACTTTAAAAATTTGATTGAATAAGATTAAAGATTTTTTATTTTGCATCTTAATTTGGATTTCAGCGCGTTAGATCACTGCAGCGGCGGAGCGCCACAGGAACTGGACGGACGAGCGTCTCCTTCTGGACGTGTCAATAGTTTATCATGGATATTTATGGGGGGGGGGGGTTAGGTAATATTATGTAGTAAAAATAGTTCAGATACAATAGTTTTGAGTTTTGAATCCTTTGAAAATAAACCGTTTCCGACGAGCGTCTCCTTCTGGACGTGTCAATAGTTTATCATGGATATTTATGGGGGGGGGGGGTAGGTAATATTATGTAGTAAAAATAGTTCAGATACAATAGTTTTGAGTTTTGAATCCTTTGAAAATAAACCGTTTCCATACATAAACCCCGTGATAGTGTAGATCTCACATGAATGTGATACAGAGCTGATCTTAATTCAGGGACAAGCTGCAGGATATTACAAAGATAATAAATGTCAGCAGTCACTTTACAGTCTCCGGTTTCGTCACGCCACAGAAGGACGCTCGCCACGCTTTGCTGCCAACGTCTTCCATCTTGTTTTGTCTTGCCAGCATTTAGTGACGAGACTTAGAACTTTTTGCCTCACACACATTCACAGAAGCCATTAAGTTGATCAAATAAATGTGTTTCTTTAATGCAAATCTATGAATAATTCCGCTTCACACATTTCTAGCATTGGAGAATAATGTTCCCTCTGAATACGCGTTTGTATTAAATATGCATCAAAGTGCTCTGGTTGAAGAAGCAAAGAGAAACCGACGTCGCCCCCTCCTCCCCCGACTTTTGACTCTAGCTCCATCGCACCTTTTTTTTTTCTAGTGTGTCCTCACACCAGGCTCACAGTTCCCTCGTGAACACTTTGATCCTGAGGTGCTGTGCAAAATAAAAAAAACTCTCAGGAAAGACTCAAACTTGTCTCTGTGGCAGCAGCATCATCAGAAGCAGCAGGGCTGCGAGCTGAAGGGGCGGGGCTTGGCGTTGTCCCTGCCCTCACACCCCAGCAGTGATCACAGAGCCGTGTAGAGACGCCTCTATTAGTCCTCCTAGTCATTCTGTCTTTCACATCTCTGTGTTAGTATTTTAAACTTGTGTCATAATGTGTGTGTTCACCCATAATACAGATGTTGGTGTGTGACACAGTGATCATTTGTTTTAGATTTGGTGACAGCTGTTTAGCTTGTAATACAAATAATATCAATACTGACATTATTATGTGACTATAATTGCTATAATTATACACGACCGTTCAGAAGTTTGGGGTCCTCCATACAAACATACAACATCCATTAAAAGTCAGGAGTTGCAAAAAGAATCGAAAATTGACAAGATTAGAAATAATGATTTTTATTTGTAATAATAATAATAAAGTATTTATTTTTTTCTACATAGCAAACCGTTTTCAGCTGAGCTAATATAATTGCACAAGGGATTTCAAAGGTTCTCTAATGATCCATCAGCCTCTAACGTGATTAGCAAACACAGTGAATCATTAGAAATGGGCCCAGATACCCCTCTGTAGATATTCCATTAAAGACCAGACGTCTGCAGCTGAAATACTCATTTACCACATTAATTCTAAGTGACCCCAAGCTTTTGAACAGTTGTATATATATTCTTCTACAAGATTGTTTAGAAAGTTCACTCCAGATTATAACATAATGCAACAAAAGACATTTTCATCCTGGCTATTAAAAGCTACACAGCTAGCTACATGCTAATGAAAGCTAGCCCCTCCTTTTCTCCCTCCTCCGTCTCCAGATCATCAGCAACATGGAGGCTGCGGTGACAAACGGCCCCAGCGGAGGAGGCAACACGGCCAACGGTCCGACCACCAACAGCCGCGGCTGCCCCTCGCCCATGCAGACCGGCCCCACAAACGACGACAGCAAGACCAACCTCATCGTCAACTACCTGCCCCAGAACATGACCCAGGAGGAGTTCCGCAGCCTGTTCGGCAGCATCGGCGAGATCGAGTCCTGCAAGCTCGTCCGCGACAAAATCACAGGTGAAAAACTGCAAAGTGCCGTTCCCCCGCGGCGTTTCACTCACTTATCAACTAAAAAACGCTCGGCCACATTATAATTAGCGGTGTGTCCGGACAGAAAAGATATCGTATCTGGAACCTGCTGGTTCAACTAGTGAACCGTAAAACACAAGTTTGGTTTTCCCATGAGCAAAACCGCCTTAGAGCCACTTCATTCCCCGTCACCGGTTCACCGACTGCACCAAAACAAACCACACTAATCTGACGCTGACACAGCGCAATGGTTGGATGCCAGTTGAAGCTGAGGCCGCTCCAGAGGAATCATGTATAGAATGGTGTTACGCACGGAGAAGCATGGCCCCGCCCTCTGCGCGAGGTCGGTAGCTGTGACTCAGCAGCGCACCAAAGTGCCACATGTTCTCCAGAGGTGTTTAAACTAAGCAGCACTTGGTGTTGCTAATCGTGGCTGTAATCTGGGCACAGTGGCTGTGTGGGTGGCCATCCAGCAGATGGATGATGGGGGGGGGGGGTCAGCTCTGTGATAATGCTCCATAATGGCTTTCGTTTTAGATCCTACTTACTGACACTCCTCTCCTGATAATCTCATTAAAGAGCACCAGGCGAGATCATCCAGCCATTCTCGGAGAAGGCGAGGAGAGTAAACACGCACTCACACCGATGTATAATCACAGTTAGCAAGGCTCCCTATCGTCGTACTAGTTAGTTAAGGTTGAGTTAAGAAACGCCCATGGTGGTGACTGGAAACCAAAGGTGGCTCGTGGCCCCGCGACCCCCGGTCATCCCCTGGTCTCTCTGTATTTCAGCCGCCCTTCCTCTCCAGAAGGATCCTCCTCTTCCTCCATAATGAGCCACAGAATGGAGCCTGAGGGTTATCTGCGCCGGGATAATGGAGCACAGTGTGAACAAAAATACCACGCGCTACCATCATCTCCATCACCATCTTCTCTCCCGCCGATTTTCCCCTTTAAGTGCGACTTGCCAACACGCCGCGGGCAAACCAAGCCATGGGCGGGTGTTTGGAGAGTATTGATATTTGGAGAATCGGTTTAAAGCTGCTCAGGCCATGAACAGGGACTGTTTGTTCGCTCGCTTCTAAGAGCCACTTAGGGTAGCTCTGTATCGCACTACAAGGTCTCTCTAATGACTTAGCGTCAGCGCAAAAAAAAAAAGTTATAAATACATCCTCCCCTCTTGGTGTGTACCTGTCTCGTTCTCCCACGGGTGCAGTTTCCTCGTGCAGACTTTTAGGGCGAACAAAGCTCAGCTCCCTTCCTCTCCAGCAGGAAACGCCAAGAGGCTTCACGCTGTCTAGCGCTCATCCAAATCATTAACAGACCCAGCCAGTTTTTGTTTTTTTTAGAAAGTGAGAGCATTAAAAGAGAAGGCTGAGAGAGAATGCCTTATTTTCAGGCACATACATAAACCTGTACCCTGTCACAAATATCTGCACAGCGATGCGAGAACAGGCGTCAGGATGTCTGGGTGAGTCGAGATCGACGGAAAAGAAAGATATTTTTTGCCATCTTGAGATTTCAGAACGAGGCTTTGAACATGTCTGGAGGATAGTTAGCGTTCTGTAGCTACAATTTATTCATATTGATGGGAACAATAAGGCCCCGCTGCCTTTGTGTCTTCATATTCTATTATGCAGCGAGGGGAGCACAAGAAGTATTGAACAAAGTCGAAGAATAGAAATACATTTGCTGAAATTCTAAAAAAATATATACTTGGAAAATCGTTTCAATATTTTAGCATTACAAGGATGATGTATTACGCTCATCGCCGACTCGGGCCAGAAAGGTTATGCTTCATGTTTTACGGCGCTTTTGTTTGAATTTTTTTTTTTTTTTATTTCAAATCATTCATCTGCTGCCAGGCTTTTATCTGACGACCCGTTTCCCCATCAGTGTTTGCGCCTTGACGAAGGTGCGTTCGCTGACGAGGCGTGAGCACACCAGGCGAGACGGACGGGTCCTCGCCGTCCTCCCTGCTTCCTGTCAGCGTCGGTGACGGCAGCATGGCATGAGGCCTGGGCGGGCGTGGGCTCCGTCTGTCACCCCGGCTGACTTGAGCTGGTACTGAAGCTACCTCTGGGTGTCTTTCTCGCTCCCCACCCGTCTGCCTGCTTGCTTTACCTTCCTGCATGTTTGCACAACCACTTCTGCCTGGTGCTCTCATAACACGCCAGGGACACGCAGGTTAATCTTTTATTTAAGGCTAGCTCACACGCACCTCGCTGCAGCCCACACACTGGCGCCCAAGCTCCAGAACTCCACCTGTGAGTTTCCTGCCTCCTAACGACAAGATATACTCCAAGTGTTAACGCGGAATTAAGAGTAAGTGCAGGAGTACGCGTGTCTGCATTCCAGGGACAGCGTTTACGATAGCTTGCGGCGGCGTGGCGTCTTTGAGAGCTACCGACGGCTCCGGCTCCGGTGCTTTATGTTGATGGCTTTTCTCTCTGCGAGCAAAACAAGTGTTAAAGCTGGAAACTGCCCGTCTGCAGAATGAATGTCGCTAACATCGACACAGGCGCACGCACTGAAATGGGATTGACTGGTCCTTGTTAGAAAGTAATTTTTCTGGATTATTTACTGCGTCCGCTGCATCTCTGCTGGGGAAATGAATGCATTTGTTTTCGTAATGACCTGCAGGAGGAGAAAATATTGCTTTTCGAAGTGACTGCGTTTTTGGAGGGAAGCGGTTTTAGTTTGGGGAGGAGAGGATTAGGAGATAGATTTTTCTCTCCATTTAGTATGCAAATAACTATACGCAGAACATTATACAGTCTAAGTATTGCATTATCTTAGGTACATATCAGATAATTGTTTTCTTGTAGGATAAACCTCAGTTTAGAATGCAGTGGATGGTTGGTGGGTTAATGACCTCATAACACTGGTTTTTCAAAACGATTTTTACCCAGAACATTTTAATTAAATGTATATTAACATGAATCTACTTGGACAGATCTTATCTTATTTCAGAGCATCAGTGCTTTTAAATATAAATATATTATGACATCTATTCCTTATCTTGGATGAATTCCTTACAAAGTCCATTAAAGGCTATTTGTAATATTTCGTCATTTGAATTTGCAGCTTTTACAAATACAGCTATCACAGTATGTGGTGATTATTCTTTCATTTATTTTGTGTGTATTTTTATTCATCAAATGTCCACTGACATACACCAGCACGCTCAAGGTGACAGAGACGAGACACAGTCCCAGCCAAACCCCCCCAGCCTTATTCTCCGGGGACGAACCAGATATTTGACTCGCTTGTTTAGTTCAACATCTTTCCGAGTCCCACTGCTAACAGCCTGCTGCATGTGGATGACATTATATTCACCTCTGGTAAGATTCCATCCTCCAGCAGAGCGACTGGAGCCTTTTGTGCACGCCACTCCGCTCGCCTTCCACGTGTCGGCTCTGTGCGTGGAATCTGGGGGGCTGATGCAAATCATAGTGACAATGTAGCAAGCCAAGCAGATGTTGGCCATGAAAAATAGATGGACTGTGATGTCAGCTGTGGAGCGCCTCTGACAGGCAGCAGCTCCGGTGCCATGCGAAGCGCCCGCTGCGAACCCGCGTCTTACGTAAGGACGGGTCCGTCGGAGACGCACGCTGGAGGTGCAAAAAAGAAAATAACGGCTCGGGATAGCTGGATTTAGCTGGCGCTGCGTGCACTTGGCCGTGGTTGGGGCAACGCGCTTCCATTAGTTTCACTGTCGCTCCATTTTGGTTATGGAACATCAAGTGCACCCACAAGTATCGCCAGCATAAAATATGCATCTCACCCTGATCTGCAAGGACAGACGAGCGGAGCTTAGCTCCCAAACGAGCTCTGTCAGTGGGAAGAGGAGCCGATCAAATATTCACCGTATAAACCTCAGTTTACCCGACGTCTCTTTACATGGACGACACGCACGCTCCCTTTGAACCTCAGACTGCAAGACCAGCACATCTTCACACGTTCGCCAGAGTGACGGGGACTAAGGTGCGACTGGCGTTCTTCCTGCACGACCACAGCTGAACACATGACGTCATGCTGAGCGTCTGTCTGTCCGACGTGGGCTGAGAGGTGAAGGTGGCGTGACCAAAGCTGTCAGGGACAGAGCTGGGACGCCGATCTGACGGGTCTGACGCCAGGTATTAAGAGGGCTCCCAGCCTCAGAGGTGCAGACAGACACACATTAAAGTTTCAGAGTCCCAGGTCCCAATAATGTCCTGTCTCTATTCTCATAACAGCCCCTCCTCCTCCTCCTTCAATCTCAGGACCCAGAACTGGACGTCCTGAGAGCCCTGCTCCGCCCATGACCCTCACTCCAGACTGGCGTCTGTCCACTCTCATCCCACTCTGTGTGTCCTTTTCATACGATGATGTGCCTGCCTCAGAACCCCCTGCCCCCCCCCCCCCGCCCCCCCCAACTCAGAGTGAGACAGCCAGACTGCCCCTGGCCCCTAAGGGTGGACGGCTCAGGTCCTGCCGGTCCAGAGCAGGTGCAGCGACTCCTGACGTGACAGTCGAGTGTTGAGGGGGCTCCTCTGTGTGTCGGCTGCAGGGGTGCTTTACGTGTGTGTGTGTGTGTGTCAGTGAGCTCTTGCGTGGGCAGGTGTGTACCTATGTGTGTGTGTGTGTGTTGGTGGAAGCAGCCTTGGGAACGGAGAGTGGGAGCCTCCTGACTGAAACAGCGGCTGCTACCTTGGCAACCCAGGAGCGAGAACTGTGTTGAGCGAGCAGGGACCTACAGTGGATGCGGGGGACGTGGCTCTGTTTATGAAGTTTGTTATTCAAACAGCTTCAACGCGCACCATGTGACTCGTTCTGACGCCATCACAGCCGAGGCACTGTGGTCGCTCAGACTCGGCTCTCTGACCCTCCTAAGCTGAGGAGAGTATTCTGACATGAACGGCACCTTAGCACATGTTGGGGGCAGAGACGGATGAAATCCTCTCCCCTTTGCCTGTTTCTGGGGAGAGGGCGCCGCCTCTCAAGGTGCATTAGCGTCACCGACTCAGATGTTCCCAGCATTCCACACTTCCCCCTTTTCCCCTCACCCCCAATCCGACGCGTCCGTGCACGTGACAGACAGAGGACAGCACGTGGGACAGGGTTTAACGGCCTCTAAAGGTCCCTATTTTCATCACATTCTACAGTTTGTCACGCTTCCTCAAATTCACGCACATATTTTTTTCCATTTCCTTGAGCGGCATGTGTGACGCTGCACGGGAACAGAAGCCAGAGAAATGATTATTATTTTATTTATTTTAAATGCGTCTGCTGCAGCTCCAACATCTGTTGTGACAACGCCGTGTCAGCGGCTCAAATTAACTTTTTGACTAACAGCTTCGACACTTCTCGGAGCGGAGCGCTGGAACAATGGACGGCGGCGGGAAACATAATAAAATAGGAGCTTCTCTCTGCCACGTGCTTCATTTGGTAGCTATCACTCCAGATCAAAGCGGCGAGCGCGTGTTGAGCCCCGCCTGATGATAGCAGGAGACGGCGGCGCTTTCATCTCTGGCGAACATGGCTCTTAGTCACATAATGCAACAAAAAGGCACAAAATAATGACAGGCGCCGCGCGACTGCAGGCTCTTATTACGTGAAGCGTATGGTAAATGACTTGTGTGGACGTACAGTACATATGTTGAGCTCCATCATGCGCAACTGTGTTCGCTTTTGTCTGAGAGTGTTTACGTGCAATTTGTCTGCATCTGAATAATTTTCTCATCTCGCCATCGGGCTACCTGCTGCCTGCCGCCACACCAATAATGGCGTCGCCAAACAGCTGCTCACTAGAAATAGCAGCGATTTGAGCACTAAAGAACACAAAGCACCTCCTTATACAAACACACACACACACACTTTATCAAGGGGCACCTAACGCTACACACTCCTTAATGACTCATTTGTAGAGTTTTACCCGTAATGTGATCATTATTAAAGCCAAGATCTGAAGTTCCATACGTCACATGAATCCCATTAGGGGATGTTTTTAATTACAAGACCTTTGCCATCATCTTCTTTTATTTTTTTTATTTAAAGGTCTGTTTTCAGTGCTGCCGAGCATTTCCTGCATCCAGGCGCTATAGAAGGTTCAGGAATGACACGAATCAAAGGCAAATGAACATCCAACCTCATTAAATGGCCATTATGAAGAGCCATGCATCATTTGGGTTCTTGCTTTTAATTGGCGATTGAAATATATAAGTTAATGTATCCATTAAACTAATTGATCAGCACAAGGCTGATTCTTTCTGTTGGCTACAGCCCCATTAGAGGCCATTCATCATGTATTTTTAATGGCCTCTGTATTGCATCAGACGCAGCTCTTCCTCAAGATGTTTTACACCCATGAAAAATAGCAGGAGGCCGAGTCTGTCTGTGAAAGCCTCTCACGCAAAGTGTCGCCTCAAGTGGTCGATTCCGGTTCACTCGGGAAGATCACGCTGGAGAAATGAGGCGTCAGCCCTGAACACTGAATGCTGCTGAATGTCCCTGTTCACATCCTGGTCATTGGGCCTCATTCACGGACCACTGTTACGGACAAAGTCCATCTGACGGAGATTTAATGGAAACGATTTCCTTCTTAGCGAAGAACAAAGTCTACAAACACTCTGGAGCGGTTCGCCAGTGTAAGAACACGCTGATGAATCGGGCGTACGGTCGTCTGAGAGTTTTAACAAGGTATTGGTGAAAGAAGCATCAGAGGATCCACACTCCCCATGATTCCGTTTGAAAAGCCTTTATCGCGGAGCGTGCCGACAGTGGTAGCGTGCGGTCTGAGCTGGCCTCGTGCGTGCGCTCCACACGAGGCCGAATAACGCTGCAGCGTTCCAGCTGAACTGTGCTGGGCTGTGCCGAGCCGAGCCAGAACAGAGCCGGCCACTGTTTAGGAGCCAGTCCCTCACACGCCTCATGGCCTTGTAGCAAAGATGGAATCCACCTCTTGTGTGTGTGTGTGTGTGTGTGTGTGTGTGTGCCTCTCTGATTGAGTGATTACATGTTTGCTTCCATGTGTGTACATCTGCTGGGCCCCGCCCCTCGCGCAGGGTCCAGGCGGCGCGGCAGTCAGCCGCTGGCGCCGAGCCGTCAGCGGCTCCTGAGCAGCCTGGAAGTGGTGGGTGGAATTCCCTCCCGGAGCAGACAGATGTCTCCCTCTCTTTCCCTCCTTTCTCCCACCGTCTCTCCTCGACTCCCCCACTCACCTGGGGAACCGTGCCAGCCCTCGTCCTCCTCCTCCTTCCAGCCCTGGAGGCCCTCAGCGTCGCCAGAGAGGGGGTGAAGATGGGGGGGGGGGGGGGGGGGATATGGGGGGGGGGGGGGGGGGGTGGATATGCCAATAGCAGCTTAAATCCCCTGCACACACACACACACACACACACACGACCATCATTTTCACAGAACAGCGACTGAACACCAGGTTGTTATCACCACACACACATTTATTCCAAGCATGTTATCGATTGCTGCCCACACACACACACACACACACACACACACACAGTATGTGAGCGGTACCATCCATGGCTGCCATTTTGGCCCCGTTTTAGCACCATGAGTGCTAAGTGCTTTGGTACCATGAAGCAGCAGCAGCAGCCGGTTCTGACCGCTGACGTCGCACCTCACGTTTCTTGTTGAAGATTAGGGTGAGGGAGTTGATGGGGTGAACGCCTGAGAGGAGCATTAATGATCATTTAATATATCCAGTAGTGTTTCCCATTAAGGCCCAACACTTTCATAATGAACCACACTATAACACAAGAGAGCTCAGCGCTGGAATCCGTTCTGTTTTTACCATCCTCGCAGACGCTCTGACCTTATGGTGAAGCGTTGGTTCAGCTGGGTCAGGGTTGACTGACATCATCATTTGGTTGAGAAGGATCTGGGGGGTTTAGAAGCTGAGGGCCGTCTCAGTGTGTTGTGTCGTTGAAGCGAGGAGCTTGTTTCACTTGAACTCCTTCAGTTGCTTATATTTGCACATCCTTTCTTTTCATTTTCACGGTTTTATTTAATGAGGAGAAGAAGCTGCAGAAGAGATTCGGGAGTTGTATTTTTAACGGGCAAACTTAGCACCTGATGTCAGCGGCGAGTCGCAGCAGAACGGCAGAGGAGAGGAAAAGAGGGGAGGGCTGGTTATAAATAGCCCAAGTCTCTCCAGGATGGCAGGTTTTTAATTAACAATAGAGAACGTCTGATAATCCACAGCTAATCCGGAGGAGAAGAGGAGAGAAGAAGAGAAAAATCATCAGCTGTTTGATGTTGGGACTACGAGTCCCTCCTGGGCCTCCAGCTCGCCGCCGAGTCGTGCGCCGACACCCGGAGCCCAAATGGATTTATTTTGTGTAACAGTCACGCTCAATATTTTGTGATTCACTTTGTTTCCGACTAACTGCCGTCTGTTCCCATTAGCGTGAATGTGCGCGCGCCGCCGCGGCCGTCCTTTGTGCTTGTGTGTGGCGTTAGCCGATAGCGCCCGGAAAACTAGCCGAGCGACGGCCCCGGCGGCCGGAGGCGTCTGCTTGGAGTCGTGCGCCTGCCGAAAGGCTTGATCTGTCGGGGAAACACTGGGAGACGTCAAAGACGCTGTGAGCTCAGAGGGAAACGGGGGTGCAGGGATTTGGGGTTTTTCCGCTCTTTTTCCGCACAACTGCAAAGACACTATCAAATATGTTGTTTGTACTCACTGATGTTTTATTTGCCGGGGCTTGTGGGGTTTACGACGTTATATTTTAGGCATTCGCTGGTTGACAGTTCTATCTTCAGCAACATAAAATAAACACATCAGTGGAATTAATGTCCCTCAAGCTCCAAGATCAGCAACAACAGAACAACGAGCAAAAACGACTCCGACATGACGACGCATTAAATATCATTTGGCCTTAAATCTTCGTCATTTGCTGATAGTCTTGTGAGAGATTAACTGAACATAGAAGACAAACTTGTCCTTTTAGACACATCACTGACTCCAGATTAGGACATCGCGTTTTGTCGTATCATTATCGCGTTGCCATTAACGGTGCTCAGGACCGAGCCAAACGAGCAAACTCCAAGTCACGCTGATCTGTCCAGTGGAGAAGACGAGATCAAACCCGGATCGAACCCGGGTCCAGTCACACTGACTGGTCTAAATGGGACTAAAGCTTTAGAACTTTCATAAATATGGAAAGAGCTTCAAATATTTATGCTGCTCTTCTAACCACCTGATGTTGTTCTGACATTTAAGGTATATTTATTGTATTATTTGTATTTGTATGGAATCCAACTGTCTGTGAAGTCGGACCGAGCTCACGTTCCCTTTCTGCCTTTTCAGGACAGAGTCTGGGCTACGGCTTCGTCAACTACATTGACCCAAAGGACGCAGAGAAAGCCATCAACACGTTAAACGGACTCAGACTTCAGACCAAAACGATCAAGGTAACGTCACCTCACAACACGGCACTCACAAGGTTCACTAAAAGCAACAAAACTTTTAAATATGTGTCTGGTACCTGCTCATTAAGCCTCAAAATGTTTCGCAAACTCGTGGAGGTTTTTGAAAAACTTGAATCGTGAGGTTCCTCTTCCTCAGAGTGCTTTCAGAAACTGATGCCCTGAGTGAACGAGCTGGGCGGGATGTGATTAATATGCATGAGCCTCAGAAATAAAAAGAACATCTAAATCAAAGAGCTTAAAAGCTACAGCTGATTACTAATTACTCTCTAAATGTCAGAATGTAAAGGTGACTCCTCTCGTGCTCCGCTCTGCGGCGGCTGCGCTAATCTGCTGCCGTGCTAATCCAAGGCTTCTCACTTTCTGTCATCTCATTTAATCTCATCTAATCTAATAGAGCGGGATTAGGCTGTTTTTTTGTGAATGGGGCGACTGGCAGGGGAAATCCCTGCGTCTGTGGCGGCCTGGGCTCCGCTCAGCGTCCTGCCTGTGGGCTGCTGAATACGCTTTACTGTTAATAATGAATGACTCGCTGCATCACTGATCACAGATTACAAGCGTTCAGTTCGCGCACGTCAGCGCGACATGAGATCGGCTCACGAGTCTTCACGGTCTTTTTAAATGAGGAGGTGCTGGGTTTGATTCCCGGGCCGAGCAAGCGGGGCCCAGAGACACGTCAGGGTCACTGGTCAAACTAAATTGTCCCTAGGTGTGAAAGGTCGTCCAGGGTGACCCCCCCCTCCCGATAAGATGTAAAATATAAAGCTTCATTTGTATTTATTTATCATTCATTGCTGCTCAAAGTATCTTCTTTGTCTCTCTGGGTATTCTATATTTTACAAAGGTAATCTCTGGGCGGTGCGCGCGGTAACAAGACTATCATTTGCTTTCCTGAGTGTTTGCAGTATTTTACTCTGACTTTGAAGTAGTTGTGTTCATATGAAAATGAGACTGCAGCCGTCTGATGTTCACTGTGACAGCAGAGGTTGCCTCGAGTTGTTCCTGAGATGAAGGCTGCTGTGTCTTTGACGGCTGAGCGCCGCTGTCTGGCGCCATCGCTCCTTCTCACTTCCTCCCCTCCTCCTTTGCCTTCCCCCTCTCTCTCTCTCCTCCACAACAGGCCGACGTGGCCTCCAGGTAACAAGGTAAATTAAAAGGCAGCACAGTAATTCTAAAATTAAGTCTGTGGCTGTTTCGTGTCACACCCTTCAGCGTCTTTTGCGCCGGGTTTTTCTCGCCGCTGTGTTTTCCTCCGCCACACGCGACACCTCAGATTCTGTCAGCGATGCTGCCTCGCTCCTGAGGTGTGGGGGGGGGGGCAGCGAGGCAAAGGTGAGAGCAGCTCACAGGGACACGTGCACATAATCCACATTTATACAGTGCACTGGTGAACACTTGAATCTTCACACGTGCAGTTTGCCTAACTTTCCTGTACACACACACACACACACACGACTGCTTCACACACACACACACACACACACACGACTGCTTCACACACACACACACACACACACGACTGCTTCACACATGCACCACACTTGTACACGATGCCGCTCACAGCTTGAGGAGGTGTTGATGGATTAGACATCTGCAGTTGGCTGACAAGGAGCGAAAATGAGGCAGAGCTGCACAGAGGAGAGAAGAGGAGAGAAGAGGAGAGGAAAGAAAGGTTTACTGAGGCGGCACGCAGGAGGGGAGGGAGGGAGGGAGGGAGATGTGTGGGACACACTGGAGCTCAGCAGAGACGCCGAGGAAGAAGATGGGTGAAAAGTGATGGCGCTCTCCCGCTGCAGGATTCCAGGCTGTTGCCGCGGGATACGACTGCACAGCCGACATATTTGCCTGACTTTAACCTTATTTGATGACTTGTGTCTGCACGTGTCAGAGGTAATGAAAGCTGCTCCCGTCGGCAGCAGGCGTAATAGGATTTACGCAACTGGCTCTGCACGTGAAGATGTTGGGGAGGTCGTTTGTCAAGCGACGGCTCGGCGTCAGAGCTGAGCCGCCACGGCTCGTTCAGTCAAACAGATTGTTCCTGGCAGAAGAAAACGAATGGCTGCAAAGTAGCGTTCACAGTTGTGTAGCGGACGCGGGGCAGCACACACTTTTAGCCACTGAATTCACGTTTAACGCGTGGAAACGTGTTTCTCCGCGCAGCCTCTAAACGCACCATGAGCAGGCGGACGGCGCTGTTGCACGTGATCAGAGACGGTGGGAGGTTTACAGCTGTCATTGTAAAATGGTCTGCGAGCGAGCCGAGCTGGGTCGATGGGAGCGTGAGCTGGCGGGCCCCGATGCTGCCAGAGCGCCAACATCACGCGTGTTTCTCTTTAGCTGAACTGGTGAAGTGTCTTCAATAGAGATCATGATTGAAGTGTGACACATATTGTACAGCGGCTGAGATCACAAGGCTAAATGCTGCTGAGTGAAGCGCTTCTAAAAACACATTTCTGCTTCCTTGGGCTAATTGCTAATTCATTTTAAACAACACGTTACCTGCGGCCTCCGCCGTGCTCTCACGCTCACGCTTCGAACCCAGTGGCGGGAAGAACAGACTTTTTGGACCAAGCCCTGTGATGCGTCGCCCTGGCGACGTGAGCCGTCCTTTAGAGAGAAACACACACCTGTGGTGACTCCCCACGGAGCAAAGTTTCCTCCGTCGCCCCCAGAAAACGACTCGAGCTTTGTCTCTCCAGTGTTCTACGCAGCTTAATCTGTTCCCGACAACGCTAATCCCCCGAGGCGAGGGGCGCTCAGAAAAGAGCCACATTTTGCTCCTGGTGAATCCATCGACACGCACACACCAGCGAGCTCCTGATTGGTTCACAGCCCTAACAGCCTGTTCCATTCTCCGCAGGTGTCGTATGCGCGACCCAGCTCGGCCTCCATCCGCGACGCCAACCTGTACGTGAGCGGCCTGCCCAAGACGATGACCCAGAAGGAGCTGGAGCAGCTCTTCTCCCAGTACGGACGCATCATCACCTCCCGCATCCTCGTCGACCAGGTCACAGGTATCCGTGGGGCAGCACCTCCTCCCTTCGCACACGCGTCCCCGTGTTACCGCGACATTGTGTTCGGTCACGCCCTCTCAGTGCAGCGGGTCTGTGCTACGGGTCGTGGCGGCGTTCGTACGCTGTGGCGTCCATCTTTAGATGCAGTCAGCTGAATGTTGTGGTCCCGCCCCTGCGATGATCGAGGCTCATGCTGCGTAACGTGCACGCTCTCTCACACGCACACTCCACTACATCAGAAACACGGGAGTGAGTCGCATCAGTGCACCCCCCCAGCGAGTCGCTCAGAAGCTGCACGCCGCAGAATCAAGCACTGCTGGCAGTGAAGTGCACGTCTGTGGAGGAGAGTGGAGAGGGAAACAAAGGAGACGAGAAGAAAAGAAAAAACATGGGGACATTTCTGGATGAAGTGAGCAGCAGCTCCATCAATCTCTGCAACAAACACAGAGGTCACGACCCCCCCCCCCCCCCGCAACAAACACAGAGGTCACGCCCCCCCCCCCCCCCCAACACACACACACACAGTACAGGTGGCGTTCACGTGTGAGTTCCAACCATCTACTGATCACTTTTCACTTTAAAAATGAACACCTTTCATTCGGTCAATTTTAGAACTAGAAATACCAAACTATGTCTTTCCAACATTTCCGTAAGATTAGAGCAACATCAACATCTGTCGACTCTGAGCGAGGATCAAACTAAAACTAAAATAAATACAGGTTGTTTTAATCAGCAACAGCTGCTCAGGCCAGAGAGACATTTGTTGTTCTTCTTCTGTTTTTACCGAGTGGTCATCACACACTCGTGTCCACAGAGCAGAGGTGTTTTCCCTCCGTGCTAATTGTTATCTATTTAAGCACCTGCCTCGACACACACACACACACACACAGAAACCGCGACGCTGAGAGCAGGAGGGAGACGTTCTGCGAGGAGCCTCCAGAGGGCGAAGGATCAGCAGGAGAAAAGTTAATGATTAATTAGATGTTAGAGTTTCTGGTGATTAAAAACTGGAGGACTTTAGAAGAGCCCTGAGAGGAGTGTGCCAGCATCACTGACTCATCTCTTTCTTCCCAGAGCACACACACACACACACACGCACACTTGCTGCTATTAACAGAGAAATGAGCTGCAAATTAAAACTCCCCCATGACTGCCAAAAATGTCAGCGCAGAAGAAGAAAGCAGAGACAGGAAGGAGGGAGACAGAGGCACACGCTGATCTGGGGTCTGTGTCAAACTCGATCCTGATGATTCAATCAGTGGCGTGCACCTCTGGGACGTCGCGTGGCCTCGCGATTACGAGGCTGCGGACGCTGTTTTTCCAACGCCGAGGGTGAGGAGGCGGAGCTTAGCTCTAATCTCTGCGTACGTTCAGAAACATTTTTAATCTTGTGCACTTGAGCGTCTCACGAGTGACAAGGTGACGACTGTTGACTTCTCTCCCTGCTCTGCTCCGGTCATGTGACCAATCAAATCGCAGCCTTTACGATGAGGGAATGGCGTTTTATCACATGGCGATTTTACCGTAAATGCAATTCATCGCTCAGACGAAGACAAAGAATATTGTGTAAACTTCCCACTGGTGGGAGTTTGTTACACAAAGCTGCAGCAGCCTTGAGCACCGAGCCCAGTCATGTAATGTTCATATGCATCAAATGGTTTTATTGGGACTCAGCGATCAACACGGGCCCTTTGGCGTTAGCGACTCTGCTGCTGATGATGTTAACATGCAACAATAACAGCACGTGATCATGTGACTCACAAACGATTTATTCACCAGATGAAAAAGAGAGAAGGTCAGAAACTGCACAGATGCCTTCTTTTGTTCTGGTGAGGACAGTGAGAGAGACGTGGACAGATGATTGATTAAAGCACAAGAGACTTTTATTTCTTATTGTCTCAACACTTGTGATCAAACTGAAATGACAAGAAACGGTCTCCAAAGATAAGCAGATCGATGAGCCTGTTGCTGACACACCTGATACGTCATGGAAATAATGTCCTGCTCCTCTAGTCCTAGACGTGTGTGTGTATTTAAACTGAGAGCGTATATAGTTACTGGTAATACACTCCAATCAGAATGTATTCTTGCAAATAGTGTTTTAAGTCACTGTTAAAGATTACAAAGTGTAGAATTCCAAATAATCCTTTTCTTTTTTTTTTTGTTTATCCGTGTAAAAGAAGCGTTTGGGAAACACTGACATCACAGGCTCCTCCTCCTCTGCCACCGCTGCGCCCGCGACCAAAATACCAAAACAACGTGCATTTCAAGGACGGGGAGACTTTTCTAATGCCATGAAAAACGGAACCCTCTCGGGCGCTCCCTGGTTTTGGACCGTTACCGTTTTCACGGCGCGCTTTTGAATTCCAACAACAGGAACGTTTCCCTCAGAGGAATCTCCTGACTTGAATAATGGATGTTTCCTCTCAGACTGACACGGCGCCGCCTCCCTGCTCGCCGCCCGTCCAGCGGCGCAGAGCACACCCTGCAGGTGGCGTGACTGCGGCCTATAGGGTGCTTCTACCGCCTCTACACACACACACACACGTACGGTCACACGTGTGCACGCACGCTCCAGACAGATGGTTGGAACTCTGCTCTGACAGAGGCTAAAGCACAGGGCAGCTCCACGCTTCAAAGTCCCTGCGTCGCTCCTCTTGCTGCTTTTTCAAACGCCATCTGTACCCGAGCACTGATGTTACTTAAAACAAGGACACTGCATTTCCTCTCTCTCTCTCTCTCTCTCTCTCTAATTAGAAGACAGCAGGAAGATTGTTTCTTTCTGCCTCTGCCACGTTATAAATCTTTTTGGAAAGGCAAGTCTAATCGTTTCACACAGTTGGCACGACGCGGCTCCAGAAATAAAAGATAGCGCAGGGAAGGAGGGATGGTTTGCTGGGGAAAAGAGGAGCGGGAGGCGTGTGTGCGCGCGTCTTGTTTCTCAGTCGCCGCCAGTCAGTCAGCCAGTGTTTGGGGAAACGATCGCAGGCTTTGTTTGGGCAGAGGGAGGCAGGAACAGCGCTGGTTCCTTTCATCATCATCCTGTTACTGTCGCCTCCTCACATTATCCCCTATCACCCCCCCCCCCTTCTGCACCCCCTCTTCATCCCCCCCCCCCCGTTCTGCACTCGCTTTTCATCCCCTCCCCAACCTCTACCTCCTTCTGCACCCCCCCCCCTCGCTCGGCAGATTGAGGTAGCGTGTTATTAGTAAGCCAGCCACTGTGCCCGTCGGTGTGTGTCAGAGAGAGATAAGCGCAGGTAGAGAGAGTTACATAAGCCGCCGTTGATTACTGTGGAGGTGAGGCAGAGCAAGAGAGGGAGTGAGGAGGAGGAGAAGAAGAAGAGAGTGAGAAAGACAGATTGCTGTACCCTCGGAAGCACATTGTGCTCTAATGCTGCCCGTGTGGCTGGCTGCGGGCCGATAAGTAGCCCCGCCCTCTGGGGCCGGCGGAAAGGACACAGTCGTCAGGCTGGACTCCTTCAGACGAGCACGCTTCACACGTGTGTGTTGTTTAACCCGTCTCAAGGTTGACTGCAGCTTTATCAACAGCTCGGCTCAACACACACGCCGTGGAGAGTGTGTGTGTTCACGAGTTCACACTAAACGGGTTTGTTCCGTTTCATCAGCCGGTCCATCAACACGACACAAGTCGAGCGTCTTCAGGAATAAGCTGGTTTTCATCAGCGAGCCGATTTGAAAATCAGTCCTTGATATCACATGTGATTCAATCCATCCATGATGGGAGGGGCATTTATTTTCACGTCAACCTCAAAAGTTTATCGTCTGGATTGTCCAGAGGAAGTGTTGGTCTTGTTGACGTGCACACAGACGGGGCGAGACACTGGCCCCCATTTTAGGAAAAGGGAGCTCAGAACAGTCGTACCAGTCAGTGCACGCTTCACGGCGCCATCACAGATTTGTCAGCGATCCCCGTCCTCGTCCGGACTGATACCTCACGGAGTACAGAGTGTTTCACAGCGCTGAGCTGAGCCGTGTCTGAGCCAGAACATCCGCTCTCTCTCTCTCTCTCTCTCTCTCTGACTGAATCTGCTCGTGCCCCCAGACGACGAGTTCAGTCACTCAGAGTTGGAAATCTTGTGCAAGTGGATTACATCGCCAAGTAACCTACAGACACACATGGACACGGTAGATGCAAACAGGAGACAACTGCGCACGCACACACACAGTCATTGTTTTCCAGAGTAATTTTGAAAGGGCTGACTGGCTCCTCCCCTGTCTCGCCTCCCTACGCTGCTCGTTCAGTTAAACAAAACTGCACACGTGAAAAGGTTCAGTGTCTCTTTCACACACACACAAACACACACACACTCCGTTTTCAATCAGACACAGACGATTGCAAGCGGTCATGGACATCTCTACTCCTCTTTTCCCACTTCATTCTCAACAGCCCCTCTTCAAGTCATCACTTAAGTGTGTGCGTGTGCTTATGAGTGTGTGTGTGTGTGTGTGTGTGCCTTCATCTGTATGCCAAGCGTTTGTCTCGAGGCCCTCCAGCCAGAACCAGCTTAGGAGCAGCTCAAGGCCAAACAAGTGTGAGGATTAAAGACAAACACAGTCCTCGCCTCCTCTCTCCCACCTCGAGGAGGAAGTGGGCGAGCGACACTCGCCTCCTCCTGAACCACTGCTGAGGTGTCCTTGAGCAAGGCGCCCGGTCGTCGAGGTGACGCGTGACGGGTGACCCACTTTGAACGCTCCCGAAATGAACGGCGGCAAATTACGGAACCCAAACGACCATCAGCAGTCGCTCGCTGCACCGGCTTCACACTCAAATACGGTAATAAATGAGTCGGCGGCTGTTAGCACTGCGTCCATCCCGTTAGCATCGTTACCTCCCTGCTTCTGACGAGCTAATTAAAACGAGCAGGTACAGCAGAGGAAGCGAGGGAGGGAAGCTGAACGTCTGTCGGGGGAGAAGCGGCAAGAAAGGTAAAAAAAAAAAGAAACAAAACAACAACATCAGAATCAAACAGCATAATTTAGACTGAACGGGAGTTAATGAGCTGTGTGGTCAGCGAAGGAGGCGAAGCCGCTTTCAGGTACGCACGACGATGGCAACTGGACAAGATTCAGGAGCAACTGGTGCTAATGGCCAAGAATGAAAACAGACACCTTCACTGAAACGCTGTGGAAACTGAGCCGGGTCATTTCCCAGAGTTCATGTCTGAAAATACTTGAATTCTTGTTTGGATTCGCTCAATGCGCAGGAGCAAAACGAAGAACGCTATAACGGGCCTCAGCTCAAATCTGAACGTGCCCAGGACGGCAGCGCCGAGGAGAGGCGGCTTAGAAGGCCATTTCTCCAGAGCAGCTCGGCTGGAAAGTAAATAACCTTGTGCTGCCTGTGTCCTGGAGAGACAGTGAGAACAAAGGGGGAGCGAGATGGCCAAGGTGCTTCTCCAAACAAGAGGCGAGCGCAGGAAGGAAAGAAAGGGAAGAGGCGACGGCATGTACAAAAATGTGGAATAACAATAAGGAGGGCTTTTTATGTGCACACAATGATGCTCAAACAGAAAATTCCCCTCTTCCTCGCTGCCTCGCTTTTATGCAGCCTCAGTCACACAGACGTGCACACACACTGTTATGTAAATAGTGCTGCTGTCACTGAGCATCCTCTGGGCCATCGAGGCAGCCTCATTAAAACACGGCTCAGCATCCGTTAATAGAGAACAGTGCACGTGGACACACACACACACACACAGTTAAAAATGCACAGCGAGCTTTCAGAGACAGCAATAAAAGACCTCCCAGGAAGCACGTCTGTAAACGTTCCTCTCAGGTGGCTGTCAAAAAATATCTCCAAAGTAACGGCTCAAATGTCACAGAGAACAATGCACGAGGGTGGTGTGTGTGTGTGTGTGTGTGTGTCCTAGTCTTCAATGCTGCACTTTAGGCTCACACAGGCTGAGGTAAATAAATTTGAACTGATTTTAATCGCGTCCTCTTAGGTTGAACTTCAGGCCTGACTCTATATAAAAGTCGACCCTCTCCACACCTGAGCGCCATTTTCTGTCTCAACTCGTCTCGTCAGGCGGAGTCGGTCAGATCATTTCGAGTTGTTGCGAACCCTAACGAGCTTCCTGCTGCGCCCTCAAGACGAGTGAGGAAGATGATGCTTGCAGCCGAACGCGCTGGATTTAAACCTCGTAAAGTAAAAGGTGGCCCGTTTGTTTTTGATCTGCTGGCCCCGCAGGCGGCTCCCGAGGCGTGGGCTTCATCCGCTTTGATAAGAGGATAGAGGCGGAGGAGGCCATCAAGGGCCTGAACGGACAGAAGCCATCGGGTGCTGCCGAGCCCATCACAGTCAAGTTCGCCAACAACCCCAGCCAGAAGACGAGCCAAGCCCTGCTGTCGCAGCTCTACCAGTCCCCCAACCGCCGATACCCCGGGCCCCTGCACCACCAGGCCCAGAGGTTCAGGTGAGTACTGGGCCGGGAGGAGGTGGAGGAGGTGGGGGGGGGGTGTATAGTATAAACACAGGATAGTTTGCTGATTCTAATGTGAATGACAGATTTAAAGTCGCAGCTCTGAGTCATCATTAACGTGACAGTAAATACACTTTAATGAAGGAAACACGTCTATTTCACGCAACTTTCTCATTTTGAAAACGTCTGCACCAAATGTAATTTGCAGTTTCCGAGCAGGGGACGTTAACGCCTACCCTCGGAGAGCATGAGTCGCAGCCGCGTTTATGTGTCAGCGATAACGTTAACACTGATATTCCACTAATTCGTTCCCTTTTTAAAACAGCAGGTGTGAGCGCCGCACCTGCTGCAGGTGTCACGTGCGCCCCGTGCGGGTGCACGCAGATCAGAGAGGAACTGTTCATAAGAGACTGTGGGGTTCTGTCATTCACCCTCATCTCATCACGCTGTCACGAGAGGCCTGAGCAAAAACATGGGCGGGGAAACAAACCTAAAACAATCTGTGGCATTTTGACTCTACAGCCCTAATTCTGCCCAAAATATGATGTGATGAAACAATGTGCACACACTAATGTTGTACATTCACACTCAGATGTGATTTACTGTGTTAAAATACTTGAAGCTTAAAAAAAAAAAAAAAAAAAAAATTAACAAAGTAAAGGAAACGCAGACATTAATTTTATTCTTATTTCAATTTAGATGTTTTTGCCCAGGACACTTATCTTTATACCAACCCATCACTATATATATACTATATATTTATATAGTATATATGACATCCCGCCTGTTCATTTCCTGTCACTCACTAA
Source organism: Pseudorhombus dupliciocellatus (assembly GCA_016785235.1). Taxonomy (NCBI): domain Eukaryota; kingdom Metazoa; phylum Chordata; class Actinopteri; order Pleuronectiformes; family Paralichthyidae; genus Pseudorhombus; species Pseudorhombus dupliciocellatus. The sequence goes on from JAFBJW010000248.1 coordinate 1,352,687, forward strand.
CAACACAAACAGACCTTTTGTTTAGATCAAACGTTGAATAAAACTAGACGTTTCCTGAGCTTATTTCTCGGGGTCAGGCAAGGTGGCACCTCTACTCTAAAAAAAAAAAGAAAACAAGAGCTGCAATGTGAGGCTCCGTCATCCAGCGAGAATGTTGAAGAACTGAAGGCAGAGTGTGTGCTTATACAATTTCCTCTCTCTTTCAATAACAGTAAGCCCGTCGTGCTGTTTACTCTCCATCAAAGTCAGAGCTTGGAAGGTATTTTTCTTGTGGAGCAGCCTCCCTGGTGTGACACCTGAGCGATGTAGCGTGGCTGTGTGTCTGTGATACGCCGAGCCAATTTACAGGCTCGGCAGGAGAGCTGTCGCTTCTCATCAGCGCTCACAGCCGCGGGACGCGACCTCACCGTGTCCTTGCTGCTCCTGCTCTCTGCACCCAGGGCCTGCAGGGGCACGTCCAAGCCAAACTGTTTCTATTAGTATTGAGTAGTTTCAAACTTTGAAATGTATTTCAAAAGCTGAATGAGTGACAAATTGAGCATTAGTCATGCTAATACCCTTTAGTGTGAGGAATACACACATGCGTTCCAGCTGCAGTTGTCATGACATGAATCCTCCATGTGCCCACTCTGATGCAAGTTAGTGGAGAACGTGCTGTTATGGTCCCGATCCAAGACGGCAAACCTCATCGACTGACGCACAGCGGCCCAGCCCTGGATCGTTCACTAATGGTGCTAATTAGCAAATTAGCCTTATTATATCCAGGGAACGAGCCAATTTTAATTAAACGGATTTTTGTTTTGACAAAGGAAAAAAAAAACGCCCATTAACGTGCATTGAGAGCGAAGCACAAAAGCCCCATTGTTTATATGGAGCTTGGAGAGGCGGTGTGAAAAGCTGGCAGAGCGTTAGCAGGCGTACATGTGTGAGGAAGAGAAGGGTCGCAGAGAGAGAGAGAGCGTGTTAGCAGCAGGTTGTTTTGTTGTGGCCCAGCGGCCCGGCGGCCAGCAGATGTCTTAGTGCTTCTGGGCCTGGAGCCGCTCTCCTCTGAGCCTCCTCACCAATTGACTCATTTACCCACAAAGCCGTCTCCTTGTTCCCTCCCGACGTAACGGGCTAATTACCGTTTTAATGATTCTATATCCATTCCTCTGCTTCTTCGTTTGAGGAGCACGTTTCTGGAGTTGTTGAGAAGGACGAGCGCTACGGTGCCTGAGATGTCCTCAAAGAGTTTACTGGACCTGAGGATCTCAGCACTGAAATGATTTTCTAATACGACTGTAGCTTATGTTCTGTAAGATCTCTGAGGGTGAGGTGTTCATCAGCTGCTACCTGGAACCCTAGTATTAACACGTAAATCCAAATCTAATTTGAAAACAATAACTATAATTAATATTCAGACTTTTTAAACTCTGGTTAAAGCTATGAAGCCATCTTGTCTCGGGAAAGAAAAGGCTGCCTGACAGGGAGAGAGAGGCGAGTCAAAGTCAGAGAGTTGATGGTGTTTTCAAGAGGCACGAGGCGTCAGCGGCCAGCTGTTAGTCAATAAGCCGTGGCCCCCGTCCATTAGGCCAGAGGAGTTAATAAGACATGAGACAGGCCAGAGCCGAGTGAGAAATGAAGGTCATTGAGTCACCAAGCAGACTGCGTCCATCCAAGTGGGCCATCATTTCATCCTGCCCACACACACACACACACACACACACACCTCGGCTGACTGCAGCGCCTGTAGCTCACAAGCTGAAAGTGTTATGACACCAGAACATTTCCAAAAAAACGAACCCTTCAAGGACATCGCTTCAACTCAACCATTTCACCGGACACGCATCAGCCTGACCAACCACAGGCGGTCACTGTTGTTGGTCTGCGTTGTCATCACCTCTCTCGCTCACCATCATTCAAATGACAAACCATTACACTGACAGAACTCTGGATCATCCCTGTCATCGCTGGTGTTCTCTCAGTTAACACCAAAAGAACTTTCGCCAACATCCAGCTGTGATGAAGCCTTCATCGCATGGATACCCACATGCAGCTCGTGACGTTAAATAAGGCAACGACCTGCTACAGCGCAGCGCAGCGGCGAGCTAGTGTCCCGGTACTGCTGATGCTATGCTACGACCCAGCCTTGCCGCCATTAGCGCTCTGCATGTGACTGCGATTCTGAACTGGACAAAGTCCACTGCCGCAGTGAAACTATTTGACCACAGCGCTCTGCTCCTGCCTTCGCCGGCGCAGGGCTACGCTGGACCTGGGAAATGGCGCAGCGGCCGACTGGGCGAGTGCCGATGGTACTGTAGATTAATTAACTAATGATAGCGTCTCCTGGTGGGGCTCCTCAGTGTAATGGGCCAACTGTAGATGGGTTTGTTTGTTCTTGAGTGAGGAGGACCATGCAGTTCCTAGAGGGACTTAACATTAGTTCCATTGAGTGAGTCGACCATCTGCCCACCATTAACCCCAGAACCCTCCTTCTCTTTACAGGCTGGACAATTTGCTTAATATGGCCTATGGCGTAAAGAGGTAATTAAAAACTTCACCCAATGCCAGATGTCCATGTTGACTCAATCCTTTTTTTTTTCCTTCTTTTTCTTTTTTAGTTTATGTTTGGTTGTATTTTTGCAGTCACTTTGCGTTTGACAATTCGTTAAAGGTCAGCTGCATCTTTGGTTGTTTGATTTGTTTCTGTTCCTCGTAAGCTTGAGTTGGTTTTAAGACCAACAATGTAAAAAAAAAAAAAGCAGAAAACAACCAGTCTTTGTTTTCAGTGGTGATGAATTTGCTTTGTTTTGATATGAAAAGTGCTGGTGTTTTTTCCGTGTCCTGAATGGATTTTGTTCTCTGGTGTACAGCTCCTGATTTGTAGGTGTGTTGTTTTCTAACGGATTCAGGTTCTCCGGCCTTGTAACTCCACAGCGACAGTCTGTCTCTCAAAGCAACATTTCGAATGTGTCACATTCTTCTTCCTCACTATGTCAAAAACACTAAGACATTTGTACACCACTATTAGCCATGTGTGACAGACAGTAGAAGTCAGAACAAGCACAGTGGCCTGATTGTGTGGCAGCAGGACTCAGGCTCTGGGTGAGGCTGGATGAACCTGGATCCCTGCTGGAAACAGGACCTGCTGTTTCACTGCAGACAGCTCCAGCTTTGGCACTGCTCTGCTCCAACTCCTTCCTTACCGCCTTCATGTTTCATTTTGCTTTTCTTGCTAACGTAGGTGCAACATAATGCAGAGCAGCAGTCACTGTGGTGGTAGATGTTTCATGCGTTTAAAGTGGCATCCTGCATGTTGACAAATGTGATTAAAATGTAGGACTTTACACTAATCGTGACATTCACTGGGCTTTAAGTCTTTATGTGCCGGTGAAACTGTCCAGTTCATCAGATCAGATTGACAGCATTGAGTCAGAGGTTTTATAGGACCAGAAAGAGAAGATGGGTGTTAGGAAACAGGTGAATTTACAAAGGACAGTATACATGTCTGGTCAGCTACACTGTTGCTATGCAACCCCTGGTCTGTAACATTGGTTAGCGTATGGTCCCACTCGGATCGGTACACACACACACACACACACACACATAAGGGGCACTCATCCTCAGTGGCAGTGTTAGCTAACATCCAAACCCTCAGAAACCTCCTCTCATTTGCTCGTTTGCATAAAAATCAGTGCACCTGAACGCAGCCCAGCTCTGTGAAGAGTCCACCTTGGGAACCACCACCTTCAGGGCTACATCAACACGTGGGGGAAAATATCAAACTCTTCGTATACATTCATCAGCCACAGCGTAAAAACACACGACTGTTTCATTACTAATGTTTTCAAGACTAGTTTTGAAATGGTAATTTCCATCAGACAGCGAACCTCAGTTAGCCACGACATCAACATTTTTAAAGTTGTGGCTCATTGGTTCAATCATATTAGATACACCAGTCTATTTCTCTGTTATTCCTACACTACTTCATACTACAGTACTTAGAATCATAAAAAGTCTAATTGGTCCAGAGGACCCTTGAAAGTAAACGAGGTGACCCCCCAGGCTGGGAGTTTGCATTAGCGGCCAGAAGCAGACTCTGCATGACCAAAGTCACGCAGGAAGGTCGTAGTAATTTCCGTACTATGTTGTTTATGGTGGCAGTAGAGGGGGGGGGGGGCGCAATCCATCAGTGACGGGGGGGGGGGGGGGGGGGGGGGGGCGCAATCCATCAGTGACGTGATCTCATGAGTGGATCAGAGGACCCTGCAGAGGGAGGAATACACTCTGTACCTTAACGCCACTCGGCTGTGAAGTGCTTACATTCTCCCCTTCAGTCGGCTCCATCACACCTCCCTCCCCCTTTTCTTCTTAAGAGCGCTGCCTTTTTCAAAGAATCTGCAGCAAAGCGGAAATCTCAATTAAAGCACACCTAATAATGCCTGTCGCCATTTCCTGGAGGGAGGAGGCATAAAAAATGAACTCTTTTTTTAAAATCTCATTTACCTTTTATTTAAAACTGGGGGGAACTTCTTTTTTTTTTTTTCCTACTCTCCCTTTCCTTTGAGCCGAAAGGCAATTAAGTGAAGTCGACTGAGGATTCAAATCTCTTGCATCACAAGAGAAGGGGAGACGATTATGAGGCGAAAGAGAACAGATTTAGCAGGGTGGAGCATGATCTTTGATGAATTTCCAGCAGTGGTTTAATTCAACAACTTCCTGCAATTTAGCTCCTGAAGGAGCCACTCGAGGACACGCTGTAGATGCGCTGGCGTCACTGCAGGCCGTTCAGGACTTTAGAGGCTCAGGAGGATTTGAGTGCTTCAGCAGGAGATGAGTGACTTTCTGATTTGAAATCTAAACTGATGAGGCCCTCAAGGCTTGTAATTTGTTATGGTTGAAGACAGTGGAGATTAATGCCGGTGATGGGAAACTTTTATGTTTGGAAGGAAAATTTGGTTTTTACGATTTGGTTTTAAAAGAGGTAAATATTTGTGAGGAAAAGGCAAGAAGTAGAGAATTGGCCGTCTCATGTGCACTAGACACAAACACGGAGTTGCTTTAACCTGTCCAATTAAAATGTGCCTTCCTCTCTCTTTTCTTTCTGCTCTCCCTTCTCTACCTCTTCTCTTAGGTTCTCTCCCATCACCATCGACAGCATGACCAGCCTGGTGGGCATGAACATCCCCGGGCACACCGGCACCGGTTGGTGCATCTTCGTGTACAACCTGTCCCCGGATTCTGACGAGAGCGTGCTCTGGCAGCTGTTTGGGCCGTTTGGCGCCGTCAACAACGTCAAGGTGATCCGTGACTTCAACACCAACAAGTGCAAAGGCTTTGGCTTTGTCACCATGACGAATTACGACGAGGCGGCCATGGCCATCGCCAGTCTCAACGGCTACAGGTTGGGCGACCGTGTCTTGCAAGTCTCCTTCAAGACTAACAAGACACACAAGTCCTGAACTTGGACACGTAGAAGCAGTTTCCCCGCGACTCTGTCTGCTCCAAAATTGCCCCCAACCTCCCCCCTCACCTCCACCTGTCCCTTAGCCCCTTCAGTCACGACCACTACCACCCAACAACAGCCATCCAACACACCGGAACACAAAGCAACCAACAAACCATCCAACAAATTGAACTAGAAATGGCTTATATTATAACTTTGGACCTATAAGCCAATGTTGCCTAAGTATTACAAAAATGAAATGATGAAAATGTTCATACGTTTTTGGAAGCTCCTGTGATAATGCAGGCTTCTCTTTGTTGTATATTCTTTCTGTTCGTTGTGGTTGTTCAATGATTTCTCTCTTCTGTGTAAACAGTAGCAAATCCCTGTATTCCCTTATTTCAGAGAAGAGAATGTCCTTTTTCGATTGAAACCTTTTCTCTGTCTTGATTCAGGATTTGTTTTCTTTTTGTAAATCCGGATCCACTGTCGTTAGTATTATATATACCTCCCTGTCAGTGAAAGGGAGGGGGCTCTTTTTTAAATTGGTGAACCATTCATTCATTTTTAGTGTGTATTAAAAACTTCCCCCAACTGATTGAAGATGGGACTCCGCAGTCTCAGTAACTCTTATGTAGAAAAAAAAAAAGAAGAATTTCTAACATTGTTTTTGTTTTGTATCGCAAACAAAACATAATGTCTTTCCTCACAGGGGTTCAGGTAGATTGGGTGAGGGAGGGGATGGGTTAGCTTTCCTGATGACACGTTCAGTAATTTAAGAAAAAAAAAAATAACACTGTTGCCAAAGAGAAGATCTCTTTGCTTGAAAAAAATGCGTTTAGAAAAAGATAAAAATAAAGAGAAAGAAGATCTATTTTTATAAATGATAATTAAAATAATAATTATTGAAGAATTTTTACAAGAATCTGGATTTGAAAAAAGAGAAAAATATTTTGACTGGCTAACTAGGGGGGGCCGGGGCGGGAGGGAGGGGGCACCACCTTGTCTTGTCGTTCTGCCGTGGTACTTTATAGGATCAGAGGTCGTTTGTCTTTTGGGGAATTCAAGTCGGCTGCGATTTTGTAGATGGAAGGTTTTGTGAAAAGGGATGCAAACTGAGGCAGGTGATTTTGGTAATTTTTCACATATGTGCTAGTGCGTTATTATTCAACAGCGATACCCAAAAGGGAAGGGAGAGGGGTCTTTAAGAGGCCTAACCATCCTTTTAGTCCAGAGCCCAAAGCAAGAAGACCCGTAGTCCACCTGTTTTCCTGTTTTCCTGTTTGTCATCAGTCAATATGGGATATCAGTAAATAGATATATACACATCTATCCATTTAGAGAGCATACTATACATTATCTATATCATTTTTCTTCGCTCTGCATTGGTGAACTTACATTTGAAAAGAACTTCCTTTTAGCGATCAACAGTAGGTGCTATACTACATTATTCACATATCTTAAATATCCAAGTTTGTTGTTCTATGTGTTGTTTAAAGAAAAAAAAATACTTAGGTGTTGGCATTGAATTGAGCTGCTGTTCTTTGTTTAATATTCGTTTATTGTTGGCCCACGGAAAATCTGGTGAGACCATTTCTTTTCTGAACAACCAGATCAACGACTTGGGGCCTTGTAAGAATCACTGAACAAATTTTATTTTGTAATTTTGTTTTTTTGTTTGGCTTGCTGACTTTTAGGTTTTTTGCTGAGCGTGAAACGTTTGTCAAACTTAATGATGATTAGCTAGTTCTGTTAGTCTAGATATTTGTTTCCTTAAAAGGATCTATGACAACTGTGTCTTTATTTGCTGTGTACAAATAGATGATATATATATATAAATATATATAGTCTACATTTGTTTTACAATATCTACTGTACTATCTGAGTTGTCACTGTTCTTTTGTTTGAGCTTGTCTTTTTCATATGAACAACTTATTATGAAGTGGTGGTTCAGTTACTTAGAAAAACTTGTGAGGAAAATGTTCAATTGTTGTCATGTTGCTTGTGGAGAAAAAAAAAAAAAGATTTGGATTAACTTTCAGTTATCTACCGCGGCAAAAGTATCCGAACAAAAACTTAAGAATATAACTGTTTATTTAGCAGTTTGTTTACTTTTTAAAAACTATTTATTTTTCTATTTATTTGTATTTATATATTTATTGATTGATTAATTTATCTGTGTATTTATGTATTTATTTGTTTCATCGTCTGTGTATTTGCGTGATTCTGGTACAGGGAGGGGGGCGTTTCTGAGCAAAAGGGAACAAAGCGACTAGTGGAGAGGCTCTTCCAGTAGTCCACTGCACTGAGAGAACTTTTAGTACGTTTGTGCTTTGTACCAATATATCAAAATTACAATATAAAAAAATCTAAAAGTCAAGAAAACTGAAAAAAATGTCTGGAGGGTTGGGGGGGGGGGGGACGCTCTTCCCTTATTACTAGAAACAGTTACTCGCTATGCATAACCTAGTTAATAGTTAAATTTGCTATTGCTTTTTTCTTGTCTTGTTAAAATGAAATCTTTAGATCTTTTTCAATAAAGTTTAGTCTTAATAGAATGTTATAAACAGTCGTTCTGGTTCAATATAACCTGTGATAAATTTGTGTAGTTCTAAAAAGCCACTCCGTCCACACCCTCCCTCCACTTACTACCGCTTTGTGATGAAACCTTATGCAAAAACGTGGGTCTGAAAGCATAGTTTTCAGTTTTCAGTAAACATTTTCTATGTAACATTCAACTCTTGGAGGATCGGGCAGAGACATTTTACAAAGGAGCAAGTGCCCATTGTTGTTTGAGGGTCATTCATTGCACTGGACTAAATCGGTCAAAACCACTTAAGAGTCAAAACTTATTTTTAAAACTATTCATCATGTTTTCAAATGACATACCAACAAATCTTTAAAAATGAGAAATTGTTACAATTGCACACCAACTGTTATTTACAGCAGTTGTTGTACTTATAAGAAGTACTCTGGAGGTATGAAAAGGGATTGTACCAATTCTATATTTTATATACTCTAATATGATATATATTATATATTTTGAATGGTGAACGGTAAGGGAATGGTTCCAGAAGCATAAATATAAGGAATTGGATTTTGTTTGTTTGTTGTTAAGACTTGAAAACATGAAGGAGGTGTGTGGAGAGCATTTTAAACACTCAGACGCATGCTCGCATAGTTCATCCTCCTCTCTCACACCTCAGTCATCGGACAGGCCGAGTCATCACACATCATCCCCATAACCAAACATTGTTTGTTCCATCCAATCACATAGTGTTCCAACGTCACAACAGCAACCCACCAGACCCCTTCATGCTCCCCGCCGCCGCCGCCGGGAGCTTGAATTATGCAACGACCCCAGTAGAATGTTGTTCTGATGTGTGAACTAATTTCCTACACTGTATGACTTTTGAACTCTTACGATGCGTGCCTGTGTTCCACCGAGACCCTGTGTGCACATGTGTTCGTGCGTGTGTGAGCGCGCGTGCATGTTTTGCGTGCATGTCCCTTTACGTAGTTGCGTGTGCGTGTCGTGCCTCCGTCCTCATATGTTTGTTAAGCGTGGAGTACATCCAGACGTATGTACAGTATATACCTATGTTAAGTGTTTGTTATAATGTGAGTGAGTGTGTGTGTGTGTGTGTGTGTGTGTGTGTGTGTGTGTCTGTGTGCATTTGGGTCTGTTTAGTGCACATATATACAAAAGTACGCGTGTCTCCCCGAGCGCATGGGTGCGTGTGTGCGTGCGTGCGTGCGTGTGCGTGTGCATGTCAGGGTGTTTCAAACATGGGGCTGCGTCTCCTCGCTCTATGCCCCGCCCCTTTGGCTCCCACCGTCCCCTGTAGCGCCTTATAGTGGCAGCCTGCCAGTAGGAACAATGCAGCCAGTAGTGGAGGAGGGAAGGTGAACAGAGGAACTAGGCTCTTCTTGTCAGTTTTCATTTTCCTCCTGAGACGTGTTTGTTTACTATCTGAAAAATCTATAAACAAAATCTTTAAAGACAAAAAAGACGAAAAAATGTTCACAGGGCCCCAGGACCGCGGCTCTATCTACTCTCTCCTGCTTATGTTATTACTTAACAACTATCAATTATTATTATGATTATTATGATTATTATTATTAGTATCTTTATTCTTATTATTAATCCAATTACTGCGATGAATGACTTCATGTTATCCTTGCTAGTTTAGGTCATTTCTGAAACTGGAAACAAAATAAAAATCTTGCTGTAAATGTTTGTTTTTTCTTTTTCATAAAACTGTTGTGTTTGAATTATTTGTACTTTTGAATGTTGGGACAATAAAATGAGGTGTTAAGAGCTTGGATGTGTCTTGTCGTGATGGATGAGACGGTTCCCACGGTAATGAACGCGCTTACGATAAGATGCAAGGAGCTGTTTGCTTCTCTTTATCGACCTCTTCTTTTGTGACGCTGTCAAAAACTCAAACGTCGAGTGGCGGTTTGAGTGATGGCATAAAATAAGAAAAGCGGTGACATCGTACGACACACACGAGCGGCAGTTTTAAAACAATCTCCTCAGACGCTTCGCAGCACGTGCAACAGCGACATGCACTCCAATAATAGCCTTGTTCTAAATGAGATATCTCAGTAATAATTGAGCTGATAACCCCAGTGGTGGTGTGCACATCTGCAATCGAGGCCCAGGGCGAAAGGTTCTAATGACAGAGAACAATCTATGGAGACCGTGATCCTTTATCCGTCCCACACACCACATATATCACTACCACACACAACGCGGCCCCTGTGGGTAAACTGGGAGCAGTGGGCTGCCGTACAGATGTTGGGGGTGAAGGGTCACGCGCTCACGTGCGCCCACGACAAGGACGCGAACCAGCGACCTTCCACCCTCTTTCCAGTCGCCCAGGCCGCCGCCTGATTCAATGCAACCACCGATCAAAAAGCTGAGTGACGATCTGTCATATTAGGAAATATCTAAATGTCACGGTGCAGAGCATAACAAAGACTCAAAATACTGTAGAACGCTGATGATAAAAACTAATGTCTAAGGCAGCAGTGCAGTACACTGCTCTCTTTGTTCGCTCTGCGGTAACAGGCTCCTGGTGTCCATACGAATGTTTCTGCCGTGTCAGTGGCGTCCTTAAGGAAGAGTGCTCCTGATGTCTTGTATATTCAGCGTACGCTGCAGGGGCGTAAACTGTACATCTGCCAATTAGTCACTTCAGTTGACAGAAAACTGGCGGTAACGAAGAAGATCAATAGTTTGAGTCATTTATCAAGGAGAAACTGAAGGATGTGACAGCTCCAGCTCCTCAGACACGATGACTCACCGCCGCCACGCCGCTCTCATGATAAGTTTGACTCTTGGAGAAACAGTCTCAAGTTTTCCTCTCGGCCATCGAGATCTGATATGGTAGTAATGATGTGACGGTGAAGTTGCACCCGTTCCTGAAGACGAAGCAACCCTCATGACGCCGTGTTGATCTCAGCCAGCCTGAGGAACGGGACGCAGGAGACAAGCGTCCCGACGCTGCTCCTCCCTGAAGGACTGCGTTTAAAACGCATCTTTTCTCTCCCGAACAAAAAACAATAAGGCAGCACGCGGGAGTGAGCGCATGAGATGATGGAGGAGTGAGACGGCAGCGCTGCAGTGAGGTGAGTCCAGCTTCACACCAGACCAGCTCTTAGACTGTGATGTGTCCGGCCACACGTGTTTCCTCTCCATCGTTAGCAACCTAATGACCCTCCACCGTCATCAAGGCCAAAGTGGACGGGGGGTCAAGGTGCTTTCAAGTCCCTTTCCACAGTTTCCCTGGAGGTTTAAAGGCAGAACTAGTTCGATAAACACTTTAATGTGGGGATATTAATGGAGTCGACACGACCACAGGCGAGTGTCACAAACACGAGGTTTAAAGCCCCCACAGACGCACAAGTGCTCTCTTCACAGGGAGCTGTTGTGTTTGATACGACTCCGTTCTCACCACGTTCTCCCACCAGGTGCAACCATATGATACTGCCTCTCAGTTTCTATATAAACCACTTTTCGTCTGCCTGGGTGAGAGCTGATCACACCCGCTCTGCGGTGTGAACGCCAGCATCCCGCCGCGCTGCGATGCAGAAGGCAGTTTTGCCAAATGACGCGCACGAGCCTCGCAGTCGGGAGCGTATCGTTTCTTAAGGAGCCGCTTGTCTTTGACAAATCCTCTCTAGTCACGTGCGCGCGGCGGGGAGCCGCCGTTGCCCTCTGGCCCTGCGCGGAGCACACGCTGACATTAATGCGACGCCGCTCTCACCTCTCTGTCCGCTTCAAAGACGCCGCCAGGTCACAACGCGTGGGACTCGTTAACCGGGTGGCGCTCCACTTCATTTACTGTTTTGGCACTCACCCACTGATCACACTGACGGAGCTGTCTGCTCAATCACAACCCTTTAACCGAGTTAGTCTTTCAATCTGACTTCGTCTGAGTTCCAGGAGTTAACCTCCGGCGAGTCATCGCGCCTCAGGAGACCATGAGCTGAGACGACGGCTACCTTCTCCTTTTTTCTGCTTTTTCCCTTTGTCCGTTATGAAGATGTAATTTAGCCTTGTTTTGGAAATACACAAGTGGCATTACTGACTGTACAGCTTAAAAAGTGGGAGATGTTCCAGATACAGTCGCTAATGCTAAATGATAAACAGGCCACATGCTCGTAAAACTGATCTTTAAATTGCCTGAAGATGTGAAGATATAATTACATTTAAAAAAAACTCAACCCACTCAGCGTTCCCTGATTCCAAACAGGAAGTTGTTTGTGCTGCAGGTCACTTGATGCTCGCACGCCGAGCCGCTGGTGTCTCTCGGTCTAACGACCAACAAAACTTTCAAACACCAGAGTGGTAGTCGCCCATCACACACCAGTTTTGTTTTGGTTCATAAAGATCTGTGTTCCCTGGGAAAATATTGAAAGTAGAAAAAAAAACGCCCTCTCTCACAAAAGAGAAGATGAAACTCCTCGATCTGCGTGTTTCTGGGAAATCCAGTCAGTGGTTCTCGCATAATTCTGCCCCCAAATAAACAAACAAATGCACAGAGATGAAACCAGCACCTCCTTGGTGGAGATAGCTTTCATATGTAAAGGTTTCCAAACATAAGCCTCTGCAGCGTCACCCCGGGCCGGGCCCTCGCAGGAGGGGGCCCTCGCAGGAGGGGGCCCTCGCAGGAGGGGGCCTTGCCGAGCGAAGCAAAGCCGGGATCAGGTGAGTCACGTTTTCTCTATGCGGCTGTTTAGCATCATGAAGAGGGGAGGTGAAGTTCACGACGTATTAACAGAACTCTGATCCCGGCATGCTGCTCTAAACAAGGAGGCGGTTCCTGAGAGTTGGGTTCTAATGCGTCGGTTCATTCATTGAGTCACCGTTTGAGATGAGCGCGCTGTTCGCTCTTTGTCATTTGAAATAAAATGTTGGGTCAAGGAAACAAAGCCCAGTGAATATCCATGGAACAAACAGAGCTGATTTGCATTCACTAAACGGTGACATCACACGAGCCGAGACAAACAGGACAGCACGTCAGCTGCAGATGGCGAGTAAATAACGCACGTGCTGCAGCCACAGAGAGTCTGTCATGGTAAAGACTGGACCAAGGAGTGTGTCAATCAGGTTAGTGCACAGACAGGGGGGGGGGGGGGGGGGGGGGGGTGGTCATTTTTTTGTTTTTGGGGGGGGGGGGGGGGGGGGGGGGGGGGGGGGGGGGGCGATGGATGTCATGTCATCGTTGTGTATTTACAGTCTGCTGCAAACACTGACAGCCCCTCACATCTACTGTTACTTCAGTTTCACTTTGCTCTCAATTCAGATTTCAAGCCTCCAAGTTTCTGTCGTTTGTTTTAATTACACAAAATCGTGCGATAGAAACGTCGTCCAATCGCCTCGCTCCAAAAGGTGAGTCAGGGGAGGGGCCCCCCCCCCGCTGCCTGTGGCTGGCAGGGATAAGACGTCGTGAGCATCCGGTCACAGCATGGGCTCCCAGTGACACAAACAGCAATCAAGGCATCGACTCTTTCCTGCCCTCTTCCCTTCCCAGTAACTATCCATCATCATCATCATCATCATCTCACTGGAAACCACAGCTCCAGTGGGTCAGCTGTCACTGTTCAGAGCAAAATGTTCAGCAGTTGTCAGATCACCGTAAGGATCACGGCCGTGGCGATGGCGGCGGCCGCAAAGATGAGCCAACTTCTCTGAGACGGGAGCAGCAGGGAGAGTGATTAGCAAACAGGCTAATTTCACAGAAGCACGTTGTCCTGACAGCGCACCGTGTTGGCTCAAGCCCCGCCCACCTGACCCGAACCATCGTGAGAACCGATCACCTCAACACTACGCACGTCAGCTTTGGCGTCTCTGAGCATTTCACCAGCGTCTGCGTCGCTGTGTGTTCTGGCGGCGGCGGCGTGCACCCCCGTGGCAAGCGCAGTGGTGTTATTTGTTGCCACGGCGCTGGTGACAGTGAGAGCGTGACTGGCGGCAGATCTCCTCCTGTTTGTTCCGAGCGTGTTCAGCCCCAGGCTGCAAACCCCCGGAAAAACCACAACACCGAGGACAACACACTATTCTCACGTCATTCTCCAAATTCTGGTCATGTGCTCTGCAGCGTGTGTGTGTGTGTGTGTGTGTGTGTGTGTCATTATTATGTGCTCACTTATCTGAAGGCCTTGGTAAACACAGTTTTTGTTGTCGTTACAGACATGTGTGTATAGATAAAGACCACAATCTCTTTGTGCGTGCATTCACGTGCACACATGTACTTCAGTGCATGTGTTGACATGCCCGTCTGACTGTGTGTGTGTGTGTGTGTGTGTTGAGGCTCGCGAGCCCAGCACCATCTGTCACCAAGGGGCCACCGTGTTCTGAAGCCAATCGTCTCCTTCCAGCAGCTCCCAGGATCCTCGCTGTGCTTTCCAACGCGGGTCGGCACGCCAAACACACACACACAAAGACAACGTCTGCCACATGCTCCTATCGGCAGGCGCACGCACGCACACACACACACACGCACACACACACACACTTCACCATCACACAGCCGTTTGCCTTTCAAACTGTTAAGGCCTATTTTCACCACAGCTCCGAATCGTCACTCGCTCGCTCTGATTGGCCGCCGCTGTTATTGTGCTGCAGGAAATACACAACTTTATCAACATGAGAAATCTGTGGGCACCTTCCAGTGCTAATCTGCTGTTGTCGCTATCTTCAGGCAGAGCCGCGGCTGCAGTCGATATCCCACACAAACTAACCAGCTGCTGACGGAGGCATCGCTCTCCTCATCACTGGTTCCATCTGGAGTTAGCTTTATCACTTAGCAAGCCCACTGAAAGGAAGACGTTTTCTGGGTTCTTTTTTTTTTTTTTGCCTTCACCACAAAAGTGGATTTGATGGAGTTCGTCCTTCCCCGGATCAGAGGACGCGGGGAGACGGCAGCAGCGTTTGAAACAAATCTTCCATTCTGACCAAACGTGACCTTACAACACACACGGCAGCAGCTGGTCGCACGTTCAGTTTTGACTGGAAATAAAAAAAATACGCCTCCAACCTTCAATGAAAGACTGAGTTGGTAATGTCCAAAAAATACCCATAATTCAACTGAACCTGGTATTTGAACCAAGGACAGATTAAAGCAGTTAAACCACATCAACATGGTTCATAGTTGAATGCAGTGATTCATGTTATTTACTTTGGGATTTTATCATCTGTGACTTCTTTATAGAATTCAGTTAATTTATGAAAGCCACAGGTTGCTTCTTGTTTCATTTTATTAACGTGATGCTTGTTTGTGTTTAAAGGTTTTTCACCAAACTGCGCCTGATTTCAAAATAAAAGCAAGGAGGAAACGGAGCAGCAGTGATGAGTGGATTCCTGAGAGTTGTGCACTCGACAGTGAGGACACTTGACGCTCAGACAGAATATTCTGACCCAATAAGCCCAGCCAGCAGTGATCTGAATGGATATCAACAGAGATAAAGGAGCAACACTGCTGGACAACACAAGCATTTGAGGCTGTTGATTATTAGATTTCAGAACGGAACTATTCTCATTGTGAAGTGCAGTGTGTTTTCTAAGTGGCCTTCTGAGCAGGAACACAGGGAAGGTTTGATGTTCATCCTTCACTCTGTTCTCAACAAGCAGAAAATCGGGGGAGGGTGAATTTCCTCCGCATGGTTGATGCCCACTGCCTCACTTAAAGGGACAAGGACGATGCAACTAAATACAAAACCAATCGGAGCGGTCACGCTGCTGCGATGTGCACGAGCGCTCAGCGAGCAGGCCGATGAGCATCGCCGTCCCGAGAGACTGGCAGGTCCACACACTCTGCCGTTAATCCGGTGAACTCTGGTGGAACCCTCTCATCTCCGCCACTGTGCCGCCGCATAAAATATATAAAATAAAAGGTTCCAAATGACTTTTGAGGAAATGTACCACTTCTCCTCTGGCTCAGAGCTTATCAGATCTATCAGTGGGGGAAGATTCTTAAAAGCAGACGGTTTTCCATCAATGTCAGACGCAGCCGATGTGGCCACCTGGATTTAACCCCGCCCACCGCCACTGGCTTCAGAAAGCAGAGCAGGCGACACGTGCAGCGATATGGGCGGGACAATACGGCAACGCACGCGATGATTGAAACAGAGTGCGACAACAAACTGACCTTAAAGACAGTGCGGTTACTATTACTATTACTATTACTATTACTATTACTTCCCCTGTCATTCCACGTGAACACATTGATCACGTGACAAACGCCTACCAGACATTTCACCTCCAGAGCTTCAGGTGTTTTGTCATGAAGTTACTCTCAATATATTTTGTTAGCATCGTTACCGACACTTTGAACAATGTCACCGTCCCTGTCCACTTGTCCTCGCGCACGCTGCGTGCACGTGCACGTCGCTTTGTTTTAATGGCTCCGTCACTGGAGACTGAGCCAATCACAGAGCTTTCAGAAATCAGAGGCCCCCGGGCCCCGAGGCCCTCTCCGCTGGGACGCAACACGTCCACAAACGAGGCTCTGAGCAGAGGACGCAACATCACCTGTGGAGTGGTTCCGTCACATGACTGCAACTTATCAATACCACACACACACACACACACACACACACACACACACACACACACACACACGACGTCATCACCAAGGTTCATACTTCTCTACCACAATCAAACATGTCCCCAAAGGGTGACCAAAGGAACTTAGCCCACGTGCGCCTGACACCTGTTGGCTCTGTGGTTGCACCTCGTCACCAGATCATGTAAACCGCGCACGTCATCGGGGACACGCAGCTCCAGAGCGTTAAAATAAAGCTGACCCTTGAACACACCGCGGGCTGTAGCCGTGCGCGTGGAGCTAACGTGCTAGCAGAGCAGTACCTGTCCGCTGCGTGTTCAGGTGACTCCGCGTCGCTCCCTCCCTCTGCCGCAGGTCAGTCACTCCTCGGGGACACGTTGCGCTCGCAGCTCCACGTCAATCACGCGGCGACTGACTTTCCCTCCAACTCGGCGACGTCATCAGCTGACCCGGTGATTGATGCTGCGTTCACGTGCTGTGGGGAAATGACACTTCCAAATGTCCACTTCTCCATTCGCCCACAGTAGAGTTGATCTTTCCAGCCACATGGCTCTTGGCTGTTGTGTGTGTGTGTGTGTGTGTGGTAGCTCATTTATGGTGGTTTATCACTTAATATCCAACTCTTAATCAACATCTATTTTTACAGTTGTCTCCATTTCATAAATTAATTCCAAAACTAAAAAAGTATTTTAATGTATATTTTTGTGATAATCACTTCCAACATGGTAACATGATTTTTTTTATTTCTATTTTTTTCAGTTATTTTTTTAAAATGCTGATCGTTCCCATAAATAAACGACGTGAGCGTGTGTGAGTGAAACCGTTCCCCCTCAGAGGCAGGTTTGACAATTAGCCCTCATCCCTGTTCCGTCTGAGAGGTCCACGCTCGCCCGCGGCCTCTGCAGCAGGTCAGTGGGAATACAACTGAGTGGTGCACTTCACTGATGGAGAACACTCCGATCTGTGACCCCGCTGATTGCACTGTGTGTCCACTAACAGTATAATGGGCTAAGAGTGCTGAACTACTCATCTGCTGTAAGTGCCGGCCATTAAAAGTTAGAGCGACCATATCTAAGTCAATGTGATCGATGAGAGACTTAATAGCCACTCAGAATTTAGATTCATTCACAACACGGCGGTAATTGATTTTTATAAAGTGTAGAGGAGCAAAAACAGGGCAGTATATACTGCAGGTAACATTACGCTCTGATGTTGTAATCCATCAAATGTGAGCAGGTCGTGTTTTCCCATGAGGCCGATGTGCATCTTACAAGATCAGCAAAACACTGCAGCCCATTCACGGAGAAAAAAATAACACGGCTCCTCTTCAGCACTGTCAATACACGTCCACTCAGCAGCAAAGTTCCTAATGCGGCGCCATCTCCTCTGTCTGCTCTCAGCAGGGACAAATTCCTTCAACGCATTCGCGGAGACACGGCTTCCTCGGCAACGCGCTGGGATCGCAGAGCGGCCTCCGAGCGCCGCCGCCATATTGAACCGCTATCTGATTCACTGACCTTCTCGCTGCCTCATGCCTTGCTAATGTAATCTGGTTCTGCTGCTGCCTCACGTCTCCCTGCCTGCAGCTTCCTTTCATTCTCCGGCTTTGTGTTTTTCCTCTCACGCATGTAAGCGCACACACACACACACACACACACTGCTGCCTGATGTGTCTCGTTTGTTGTGTTGTTTTAACCTTAACCCTCTCACGCACGCTCCACTGTGGTTATGAGCTGATCAGCTGATAGACAGATTAAACTGTGTTGAAGCCTGTTTGTGTATGAACAGATCGTATCCGCCTCTCGTGGCTCATCTGAGGCTCCGGGGGACTGAGAGGTAGCAGCCAAGAGAATTCAGTGGTCAAAACATTCAATTCATTTGAATTTATAAATTGAATTAAACTCAACTTTAACTGTGGCAAAAAGCACCTTTACACAATAAACACTGAGGAGCCCGTGGTCGTGAACGTCATAATCAATAACGTCTCTTTTGTTGCTGCCACAGTCACCAGTCGGTTTCACCAGTGTGTGAATACATTGCAATGAATTGTACAGTGCACGTCCTCGAGCCTTTGACAACACGCTGGCTTCGTGTGAACAGTTCTGAACATTTGGATTCCTGGAATTATTATTATTCGATGGGTAAACATTCCCAGGTTTCTTCCCCAGTAAAACACACCTCCTGCTTCATATTTTGGTGAGCGGCTGCTTTGTTTTGTCTCGCTCCTCATTCCTGATTCTGTGCCGTCCAGCCAGGATCTGTGTCTGGCTGAGGCTCCGTGGCTCCGGCCTCCCTGAAGGCCGCGCTGAACATGGAGACTGGAGGAGATCAGGACAAAGGAGTTTTTGTTCGCCACACTCTTCAGCTTCAACCATCACACCATGTGCACGCACCCGCACACGCAATAATGTCCACGCACCCTCTGCAGCACATAGAGATGCCCTCACGCTCACACACCTAAGCAGGTGGAACTTTGCATGCACGGCCGCGCTTCCCTGAGCTGCGGCCACGGTTGCTAGGCTACGGGTGGTTCCTGACGTTAGGGTGCAAACTGACCGCAGCAGCTGGAGCGTGCACGTGCACGTCGCCGTACAGGTGCGCTGACGTCCTATGAAGAATATAAAGGCTAAAAGATCAGCTTTTCACCAAGGGGGGGGGGTCCCCTCACTCATCTTAATGTGAACCTCATTAAAATGGATGAAATGTCATAAAAGTTGCTCTCCTCCTCCTCCTCCTCCTCCTCCTCACAGACACGCTAATCTCTTTAACGTATTCTTCCTCAAACTCTTTAACTGGCTGTAATGAGCACGTGTTTGACCGTTTTCTCGATGCCTGCATTATCCACAAGTCTCTTAAATGACCCTGTAATGCGATCTGATTTAATTGCCAGTGCCGGCGATTCGACTTTATGAGCAATAACCCATTCACGCGGGTGAAGGCCTGAATCAGTCCTAATGCATCCATTAAAGTCTGCCTATGACACTTTGATTAGTCACTTTTTTGTCTGGAATGGTGCAAAGTCTAAACACGAACAGAGGAACACTGACACGCGTGTGATGTGATGTTTCCTTTTTGGACCTTCTCACTTTGTTTTGTGACGAGCAGATGGGATGAAGCCACGTTCACTAATCATCCCTGGGAGGACGTCACAGCCCATAACAGACACAAACTCATGTCATTTGGGGATTTGCCGCGAGCGTGGCCGTGTGGCTGTCGTCTCCGTCCACCGTGGAGGACTGAGGACATCAGTTTCTAACTGCAACCATTTTACGTTCACACGCTGCCCTCTCACCTGCCGCGCCATAGCTGGACTAACAACCCCACCAAGTGGTCAGGTGTGTGATCTCATTTCATCTCCCAATAAATCTGCAACCATTAGAAGCGGCGAGGCGTCATTAACGATGCAGCTGAGGGCCGGAACGAGACAAGTGATGAAACTGACGTCTCGTCTCATCTCCAGAGAACAATCGCATTCGAGCCTAAAATAATAATAATAACAGATGATTTAAAAAGGTGTGCTTTCAAAACTAAACTTACTTTACAGCTCTCTCACAAAGTTTGTGAACTCACCTGAAAGTGCTGTAACGACTGTGACTACGACAAAAACACCATGTTTCCGCTCCTGGGGGAAAAGTGGAACATTTTCACCTGCATCACATTCCCATTTTAATCTCTCACATCTTCTCCCACAAAGAGTAATGGAGTCTGATGTGTGCCATGAATTATTCATGCCAGTGCTTGTTCTCTTCACTTATAGCTGCTGATTTACTTTAGACGCTCGTCCTGCGATGGATCCCGACTCCCAGCAGACCCCAGCCTGCGGGTGATTTACTGTACCAGCGCTCTGTCAGCGGCGTGACCACGGCACAGAGGTGATTCATGACAAAATGAGCACACGTGAGGAACCGGGGACAAAGCAGCGTCACGTCATGTCACGGTCAGGTTTTACAGCAGCGTTCACCAAATATGACATTTTACAAAAAAAATGCCCCTGAGCTCATTTCAGCTCAACACAGTAAAAAATAATGTCCTTTCCTAACCACTGACCTTTGACCCCTATGGAACGCACACTTGCTCTTTGGTTTTTTGAAACGGACAAAGTGTCCAAGACGAGGAGTACACAAGTATAAAAACAGGAGTATTTGAAGCAACTACACTGGCTTTAGAGTGAAGCAGTGTTCAAAATAAAACATCGCATGACACATTGTGGAAGCAGCGCTTCATGGAAAGACGAGACTGTAGAAGAGAAAAGGAGCCACAAGCTGTGAAATGAGACCGAAGAGAAAACGCTGCCAGTGTGAACCAGCACGGTCAAGTTGTTGAGACGCAGCTGGACTCTCTATGCTTTATGGGTACACTCATATTCACACTCAGTCCAGTCCACTAACATGGTGGAGATTCGTGGATTATGGACTCATGCGGCCACCAGGGGGCGTTGGAACAGATGAACACAGGAGCCGCGACTCTTAATCCACACGCTAATGTTGTCATGTTTGTCACAGGTCCCTGTGATGTCCCTGGTATCCCAGCGTGCATCTGTGGGCCGCCTCCTGTGACACGGCCAGCTCCGCCCACAGCCCCCGTCTGAGCTGTGACCTTATCGCGGCACAGAGGAGAAACAGTTTGTGTTTGTATTGTGACCATATGGCCCCATTAGAACGGTAACGACCCCACAGTCCCTCCAGGACACACACTCATTTCTGAAATTGTGTGTGCGTGCGTGAATATGTATAATGACCTTGGGACCCTCCAACACATTTCACACTGCCCCCGGTGGCCACTTAGCCTCTGCACGTGCCGCTTGGACTAGGAGCACCACACACACACACACACACACACACACACACACGTGTATATTTGTTAGGACACACGAGACAGTTCTAGCTCCTCATTCTAACCGTCACATCAACCTGTGCCCTAACCCTGACCCTCACCCTAAAACCAGGTCTTAACCCTCAAGAAGCCAGTTTAATGTGGCCCCCTGAAGCCACGCCTCCTGCCAGTGCGTCACACCACCAAATATCCACTCTTCACTGAGAATGTCCCTAGTGCACATCTTTTACGGACTGAACTACGAGTCCCGACACAGACGCAGACAAAAATCTTTATATTTTTCTATGTAGTATGTATGTGATGTCTTTTGTAGTTTTTTTCCATTTTTGACACTTTCACACCTCATGTTGTCGCTCTAATGGACCAAGAGATTTAAAAAGCATCACACCAGGCTCCTCGGTTTGTTTTAAAAAGCTGTGTCAGACAAATGGATAAAATTAATGAACCTCAAGAGTTAGACCTTCAAAAATCTTTGAGTTACTTTTAGAAAATAAACTTTCAAAAACCACCACACATAAACTGTATTTCACGCAGCAAATCGCACATTTGCTGACTTGATGAATTTCGTAATCTCAATTTTCATTCAGTAAAATTCAACATTAAACAGTTTCAGTGCTTTGGAGGTAAATAGCTGACCAGCTGCTCTGTGTTTTTGATCTTCATTTCCTCTTTCATACTCTATCTTCCTGTCTCTCTCTCCATCAAACCCTTCTGGGTCCCAATTAGGACTCAAAGCTGCTGCAGTGTGGGTGTGTGTTTCAGCGTGGGTCTCGCTGCATGTGTGTTATAACGCCAGCTCAGACAACAAGCTATAGGCTACCTGTCAACAGCGACTTGAAGCCTCGCCATCTGCTCGCGCTGTAAAACGCTCTTTATTTATCCACCACACGCAAAAATGCAGCGGAACAAAAGGAGCACGGAGCTGATTAAAACAACGTGAGAATCACCTGGTGATACTTCAGAGGAATCTGTACATTCACCCTGTGTGTGTGTGAAACGGCTACTACAACAATAGTTCATGGGCTGTATTGATTCTGAGCTCCTGTGATACCCCGGCACTGATCAATAAATCATTACGTGACAACAGGACTCATTCATCAACACTGACACGTTTAAATATGAGCAACAATCGCTCCCACAGTCAATTGGCTCCTATCGTCCAAAAAAACACAATCCTCCGATCAAGAATCGACTGTTGGGCCGAGCAAACGCTGATCTATGCTCAATATGAGAAAACTGATCAAATGAAAAAGACAAATCTGTCTTGCTTATAGTTTTGTCTGCGTTTTGCCTTTTCCAGCATAAAAAGTCACAAAATGTGCATCAGACCTGAAGGATGTTTTCCACTTGAGCTAAACGTGAATTTTACTCCTCTCTCTCTCTCTCTGGATAATGTCATGCAGACATACATTGCCGCGAGCCTTCAGGCCATGGGGATTCAATTCAGCCTATATTTATAGAGGGGGCGATCTGTTCAAACATATGTTCCCCTTAACAAAGTCATCAACATCAGCGGCCGCTCTCTGGGGCTCCGCTAATGCTGCATTTAGCTCTGCATGCATAACATTAAAGTCAGCTGGACAGAGCGTCTCCGAGTCGCACTGAAAGCTAATAAGCTACTGGTCGACCTTCACGGGTCCCAATTATGGCTGCAGGTGGAGGTGAAACAGGAGGAGACAATATGAGATGCTCTCATGCCTCTGTTGATGTGAACAGACAGTATTTAAATCATCACTTTAATAAACTGGTATTAAAGGAGTCGTTAGGGGGATTTAATGAATCATTTTCATGCACTGATTTGTTTTTACACTGTGTGTTTTGTGTGTAACCGATTCATTGGGAAAGTTGATGCATTTACCAATTTCCTTCATGCGAGGCTGAAAGGAATCAAACTCAAAAACCTTCAGGCTTCAGGGAAGAACAAGTTCTTCCCTGAAGCCCAGTGAAGGCAGAGCACGTTTGCTTTTTAGTTTGGTCCAATAAAATGTACATAGTTAAAGGTGTAGATTTGATCGCAGGTTTCCGATCAGTCCTGAACTCACCTGGAAAGAGCAGAAACCTGCCGTGGCTCCTCCTGAAGCAGAGGAGGTGGGGAAGCTGTCTGAAGTGGGCCGAGGTGCAGGGGAACGCACCCAGATGGCTCAGCACAAAGCAGGATCGAGGCTGCCGGAGCCAAACAGCACCGAGAACGAGCCCAGGGGCCTCCCACAGTGACAGGAGGAGCGAACCCGTTCTCCTCATGAGCACTGAGGGCCTGCGGGTCCAACCACCAGCTACCTACTAGAAGTGGTAAAACCTCTGCGTGCACTCGAAGGTGTCTCCCTTTGTTTCTGGTGTTTTTATTCGACAACACCAGGGACGCCGCTCCCTGGCGCCCGAGTCATCGCAGTCGCGTCACAGCGCCATCCGGGTCCAGCATCCAGACTGACCACGTTCACACACACGTACTCGATGTCCTGATACTCTCAAATACTTCATTGCAAGTGGCTCTGCGGGAATCAGGAGGACGACACGTAGATTCATCAAGTGGCGCAGGAAGTGGTTTTAAAGGGATTAGCTGTTGTATTGGGCTTTGAATAATAATGATAGTCAATGTATATTATTAATAACAGAATTATAGATTATTATAAAAGCACACTTTTGCTACCATGAAAGAGGGGTTAAGAATTCAGTCTTTACTTTGGGTGCACAGTTATTTGCCAGCACACACACACACACACACCCTGCTAACAGCGCTCTGACTCACTTTCACTTGAAAGCACTTAGTGAAATCATTTGTATTTCCCCATGGGAGCGCCCCTCTGTTCAGTACCTGATGCCTTTCATTCCTCCATGAATACAGCTGCCATCGTATGAACACGCCAGAGGCAAATTATTCCTGCTCCCTTCTGCAGGAGCGTGGACTCAGGCTGCGACTGGGAAGGATTTTCAAAAAAAGTTTGGGGCTTTTACGTCCTCCTTTATCTTTCTCCAAGGCCGCGGCGAGACATAATATGAAAGCTCACGACTTTGAGAGCTCTGTATATCAACATGACACCTCAGCCCACAGGCCTTGCTCAAACTTATGGAACAGCATCCCAACACTTGATGACCAGATTCTCTCCAAGGACTTCCCGCTCCGGCTCTCGCTCTTTATTCCGAGGCGCGGTTCAGCAACACGAGGCACGACCACGCTGAGCGGGGGCCACTTTCTGCCTCACGGGCCCCATGGCGGCGCTATGCATTATGCACGCATCGCTCTGTGGATAATGGGCTCAGAAATGCCCCCTGCCTGACCTTGTTATTGGAAACCCTCTCACAATGAATAATGGCAGCATCAGGGCGCCAAATGTCCCGTGCAGGACGCTGTCGGCATTTTTCTGTTAACAGGAGGGGAACAACATCTGTTTGGCAGCTCAAACCAACGCTGATTCATCAGCCTCACCAACACACCTTGTCTTAAAGTCCCAGTCAGACGTCTCAGAGATGCGCATAATTCAGTGTCGATCAAGTTCCGTAAACGCCGGCATTAATGTGCGATCCAATCACAAATAATCATAAATCACAGTAAGGACGTGGCGCGAAGTGACAGGAGGAAAAGATCTAGTCGGTGTCGTGCTGCTCGGCTGATGACGGTGCCTTTAATCGTGATTTGGCTCTGAAGCAGAAAGCTGGGGTGCGACGCCTCTGAAGGACGCTCAGCCCGATGCTAATTCACCACAGGGAGAGAAAATTGCAGACATTTCATTTCAGTGGCTCAACATCCAAAACTTTCAACTCCCTGAAAGTTTGCAGCGATGCCAGGAGGAGGGAGCATGTGACCTTTAGCAGCGGAGCATCACAGACGCTTTCCTCAAGTTTTCCAGAGGAAGTTCAGCAAACAGATACTTGCAAATAATTATGATGTGTTTTCGTTTTTATTCTCAGGCTCATTAGAGCTATTTCTCTTAGTCATGTTTTATTTTGTAGACTGATGTTTCCTCATGTTGGTGACTTCCTGTTCCTGTTACGTTATATCACATTTCATTTCAGAGCGTTGTTGTCCATTGACCTCCTGTCCTGGTTGTCCACCTGCGTCTCGTTTCCTTGTTAGCCTGCGTAGCGTTTAGTCTCTTGGTTTGTCGATGTCGCCCTGAGTTCACGCCCACGTGCTACGTCCCAGTTCCACGTTCCACGCCGTCCATAGGAGGTTGTTGACAAGTCTTTTGTTGCTGAGAGTTTTTGTTCTTGTATTTTGGAGATGGAGACCAATCCAGACGCCATTTTGTTTACCGTGCTGCCTGACAGGTCACGTCACGTGTGTGTGCAGGCTGCATGCTAACACACACACACTCAGTGAAAGTCGTCTCACAGGCCTCACTTAGAATGAAAGGGTTTAACACGAGTCAAAAGTCTGAGAGGATTTCATTTCGTATTCCTGAATAAATCTACCTGGGGGGGGGGCTGACATGAACGGAGCGGAGGGAACGTACGCCTGGAGGAAGGAGACGGGGAGCGAGCGGGAGCAGAGGAAGTGATGCGAGCATGCAGGTGCAAATAAGCAGAGGTCATTTAGAGAAGCCGTCTCTGTTTCTCCTCCGTCGACAGACGATGATAGCTCTGCTTTCAGCCCTGCTTCCCTCGCCCCAGAGAGAGAGAGAGAAACTTTTCAAGCTGTCTGACGGCTTCAAGGGTAAAAATAAAAAAGTCACCTATTACCATTGGGTGGTAGATTTACTAACATAAGAGGAGAGAGGGTTGAACATCTTGTCATGCCTGGTCTGACGGGGCACAGACGTCCTCCACCCATTACCCTACGTGACATGAACCAACCCACAGGGTGCACGAGGTTCAGCTGCAGTGAGCATCCATCGCAATCATTCCCTCAAAGCGTCGAATCCTGCATCAGCATAAGGCTGGGAGCCAGCGATCACCTCAGGTGTTCAGGTGAGAACATGATGGAGCTGTGAAAACAGATTCAGCCTGGCTCACTGTAGAGGGCGCTGTTGCCCGGGTGAAGTTAAATGCTGTGGCTTTAAGTTCCACATACAAGGTTTATCATCAGGTTTCAGCCAAAAAGACCTCCTCCTGAAATGTCTGTTATATCGTCATGTTCTCTCTCTCCACGCTCTTTGTTGTGAATCCACAGAGATGGAGCTCTGGAGGTCGCTGTGCTTTAAGGAGTCTCGTTTACTTCCTGCAAAGCCTTTGACGATATTAACGGAGAAGACGATGGTCGGTGCCTCCGTCTCTTTCAGTCATAAAGACATGAGGCTCCATTTTTCTTCTCTGTCTGCCCCCCCCCCAGGCCCAGGCTGTTTATGAGCATCCCCACTGGAAGCCCACTGATAAATGTCACTGTCTGCAGCGGAATTAAACATTTTGTGAGAGTCCTTGGAAAGGGCTCAGGGAGGGAGCGGCGAGCTGGCGTATCCTCGGGTTCTCGGCTTTCTTGTTGTCCTTTTAAGATTTTTTTAATTAAGACGGCCTTTAACTGAACGTCAGCGTCCACCAGTGCTGGCCTGCGTTTCCTGCTCCTCCTGAGCTTTGCCACGTTCAAGGAGCGAGCGAGGAGGAGACCGAGCCGCTTCCTGCTCTTGAACAAAACTGGTTGATGATGCTCTGTTAGTTATTTCAGCTCTGTGCTTTTCCCCCCATTCATCCCGGGAAATGGCTTTGGTTG
Organism: Pseudorhombus dupliciocellatus; assembly: GCA_016785235.1. NCBI lineage: Eukaryota > Metazoa > Chordata > Actinopteri > Pleuronectiformes > Paralichthyidae > Pseudorhombus > Pseudorhombus dupliciocellatus. The sequence continues at coordinate 1,379,664 of JAFBJW010000248.1, forward strand.
AGTGTCTCTCACCCACGCCCTTTCATTTACCGTATTTGCATCACAAAAGAATAAAACACATTTTCATCCTTTTTTTATTGTCTACAGATCCGAGCGTTCGTCTAATGGTCGCGGAGCGTTCTCCAGCAGGCGACTCTCACAGAGTTACCGCTCGCCGAGGTTTTAGGGGACATGCGTGGGCACGTGCACGTGCGTGTTGGAGCGTGCTCGGCTGAAGGCCCGACAGAGGTAATCACTCAGTGAGATGGAGGGACGAGGCAGCTGTAAACGCACACTCTGTTTTAGGCTTCAGTGCGTAACCAAATAACGCTGCGTGTGTCGCAGGGGCTAATAAGGCGTATTCCTTTTACCGAGCAGCTCAAGGGGAAAATAGCCTTCCTGCTTTAAAAAAAAAAAACATTTGTGCGAGATATGGACTTTCTTTTTTTTCCTCCTAAGCTGACAAATAAAATGCATGGCATTTTAATGGTTCTTCTTCCTTTGCGTGCTGGTGCGAGTGGAAATGACACATTTCAGTGGCCCTGCAATGTCTTCACATGGGTATTTATCAGCCCCCCCCAGTGACGCCTGGCTGTGCTCATCATCCCACACACAGCACTGGTGTAATGGATTCACCCTAACCCTGCTTCAGCCCAGGTATCCTCCCGTTCTCCTGCTAAATCCACAGATTAGACCAGAAAGAACTTTTTCTCCCTTATACTTGTTCTGTCAAATGAGCTCTTTCAGCATCTCGGCCCTTTGGAGGAATTACAGGACTTAATTGGTTCTTGCTGAATGTGGGATAATCACCAGAATGAAGCTTGATCTCTCTGAGCCTGTCGTCCAGCATGGTCACAGATCTGCCGACTGAAGGCAGGGAGGGTCTCCCTATGGCTTCACGTGGTTTATGTGTGGAGAGGAAGAGGAGCTCATGCCTAAGAGACGCTAGCAAACAGCTGCTCAACAAGTCCGTGCTTTGGTTCATGATCAGATCAGTGTGTATTCTAGTTTCCTGCAGGCCAGGGACAGAAATGTCACATCTCAAACAATCGAAGGGCGTATCTTGATTCCTTCTATGTCACCATGTCATGACGTCTAATCAGTGATCCAGACAGACTCATCATCTCTGTTGACACACATGTGATTTATTGCATCTGCTTCTTCATGTTGCTCCGGCCCAACCCGTCTAGTTCCATTGTTTCTAGACTCACTTTCCACAACACTAAACTCCACAAAGTTTCTCCCACATTGTCATATTATTACTTTTACTTTGACTTTCTTTTTATTGGATTCTCACGGTTCTCCAGATAGCGTAAATGGGGCGATCTGTCTGTCCATATATCTTCCCACTCACTTTCACATAAACTTGCTCGTTCCTTCTCGGTCCCCCTCTATCTTTCCCTCCGCCCTATCTATCCATCAATGCATCCATTTATCTCTGTATTGCACTTTCTGATGACTAGCATCCAGCGCCATGCCTTGCTCAGGCCGGCTCTGTGGATGCGTGATGGAGTGCTCTGCTCAGCAACCTGGCAGCGACGTGAACAAATTGATTTTCTGACAGATTAAAAAAGATTAAACCAACCATAAAAACAAGCAGGAAAGTGCTTAATGGACCATATGTGCACAATAAGCTTTCATATGTATTCTTTTCCCGCCGCCCCTCTGGCCATTCGTCTTCTTTACCCTGACAGCTCTCAGGCCACGCTAGCGTCAGTTGGACGGCGTCCTTCGTGACAATTAGGTAAAAAGGAAAAAGGTCGTATTCTCCAACAGGAAACCGCAGGTGCTGGGATTGCTGTTGAATGCATGCGCCACGTCAGCGGCGTGTTCTCCTCGTATTTAACGCAGGTTTGAACAAACGAACCTGAGGCGCCATCGTCACCCACGGAATCGGCAGCGCTCCGTTTCCTTTGGAGGCTCATTGTGAACTCAGAGAGGATGCGCAGCGGGTCACTCACTTTCCAAAAAAATCATGAAGAAACAGATACGTGGACCCCTCAGCACCGCCGAGGGCTGATGTCACACTGAGCCAGAGACCTGGATATGACGCTGCTTGAAACGAGAAGCCAAACCATCCTGCTGCAGTATGACATGCCTTCCCCATGTTAGTGGATGGGACACAGAACTAAACAACAGTGCTCAGCGAATACACAGGTTGTTATTTGACAAACCTCATGACTGACAGCTGACACTGAGGACGGGGAGGACCTGGATGCTGCAGCTCCACTGCTCGTGGAGACACGTCGTCTGAACTGAACTAGTCGACAGAAAACAAGCCACGTTCTGTGTCACACTGACTCCTTTTAAAAATACATCGCAGAACCCTGCGAGTCAAAATGCTTTGATGCAGTTTCACAAACCAGCCTAGTCGTGTTCAGGGTCACTTCCTGTCAGCAAATGTGAGCTAACGTTAAGATCCGGCTCTGACTATGACCTGTGTCTGAAAATGTAATGAACCAGTAATTAGCCGGGCCCCGAGTCACAGCCCCTCGTGATTGGGTTCACAGAGGCTTTGGAGAAGTCAGAGGGATTCTGGAGTTCAGCGTCAGTAACGTTCACTTTGAGGAAAAAAATATGAAAGAGCAACTTTTCCAAACAAACGTCTTCGGATCGCTCAGTGTCCTCAACAGACCCAGTGGCATGCACGTGGATTACAGCGAGCGTTGCTGCCTCCCACTCGGCGTCGTGTCCGACCCCTGAGCCTTAACGGACAGAATGAACACAAACATGAGCAGGAAGTGTTAAAGCTCACAGTTCACCATCCGAGGCTGTTTAACGCCTGGATTTACTCGCGCTGGATAAACAGCTCTCTTGTCTCTCGGCCATTTTCTGTAATTGGACCATCAAACATCAGCAGCTCGCCGGGCGGCGCCGCGTGCGACGCTTGGCCTCGGAGCTCAGGCTGATGAGCACTTTGGGAGGAACTGTCTCCTCCCGTGATGCGTTCAAGTGTCTTTCCAGTAAACGCACAAAGACAAACAAGACGAAGGGGGGGAGGGAAACGGTTTTTGTTGTTGAGAAAAAGGTTTGACATATCAGGGCAACTAGAATGGAAACCCTAACTCTAGCCCTAGCTCTAGCCCTAGCCCTAGCCCTAACCTGAGCCACTGTGGCATCACAGGTTCAACACTACATCAACAAACTTGAGATTCCATGTTGCACCCTGATCTGTGCTGCACGGCCTCTTTGGATTCTACCCTCATTAACTGTGTGTCCAGCGGGTCGTAGGGTTTAAGCTCATTCCATCTCATCTACAGTAGCTTTCACGAATAATGTGATGCGCGTCCGGCTCCATTCGAAGTTTTAAGGGTTCAGACTTGGCCCGCAGCCACAGGGCGATCTTTCAGCCAGACGGATTTTGGGCTTTTCCGCCCCACCGCCTCCCTCGCCCCTCCACCCTCTGTCTTTCTCTCCGCTCTCTGGGACCCTGTTCCTGACACGGGCGCCGGGCGCCTGAAGCTCTCCACAGATGCCTCCCTGGAACGCTGCAGTCGGTTATTACATAAAAGCTAAGTGACTTACAGGCAAATCCTCTCTACCCCAAAACTGCCAGAGCGTACTGCCAAACCAGAGAGAGAGAGAGAGAGAGAGAGAGAGAGAGAGAGGAGGGAGGCTGAATTTCTTGGCAATGGGAACTGCTGAATGTCGGCATTTAATCTGTCCCCCTCACACACACACACACACACACACAGTGAGGTCCCTACTCTAGACTCTAACCTTGACCACTGCACCTCCCTCACCTTCACCCTCCATGACTGGGTCACACACGGATCCTCATTACACTGCATCTCTTCACTCAACCCAGGGATGGAAATCCATCATAAAAGGCATGTGTGTGTGTGTGTGTGTGTGTGTGTGCACGTGACTACTGGCTCCCCTACAGACGCCAGATCAGTGTTTGTTGCTTCTGCATCTCTCTCCAGTTCTCGCCAGCAGCTGAAAGTGGGAAGTTGTGTTTGAGCTGTGTCAGTTCTGTCTGTTTCTCTGGTGTGTGTGTGAGTGTGTGTCCGTGTTTCCTGTGGAGATTCACTGGAAACAGAACACACACATTCGCAAGGACAAAAATATCAATGACAAATCTTGCACTTGTTTACACACAGAAAATGCATTTAGGACAAGACACACACACACACACACACACACACACACACATGTACACACAGACACACACAATAAGGCCTAGAGAACACACACACACACACACACACACACACACACAATAAGGCCTAGAGAACACACACACACACACAATAAGGCCTAGAGAACACACACACACACACACACACAATAAGGCCTAGAGAACACACACACACACACACGCACACACACAATAAGGCCTAGAGAACACACACACACACGCACACAAGCATATTCTCAAAAACACATCCACCATATGCACACAGTGTAGCCTGTTGGAACACACACACACACACACACACACACACAGTGTGTCAGTGAGCTGGCTGGGCGACAGTGTCATCACAGTGTGTGAGCGCCACACTCTGTCACTCTGCCTCGCTGGCAACCAGCCTATCAGAACGCAGCAGCCCACACTTCCTGGTGTGATGGAATTGAGCCTGTTCCCCTCTCTCTCTCTCTCTCTCTCTCTCTCTCTCTCTTTTTGTTGCTTCCAAACCAGCAGTCGTCAGGAAAACTGGCGTTAGGCAATTTCTCCTCCGACAGAAGATGCTAATATTGCTAAACACCTCGGTGGCTATTGACTCCGATGGATTAGGAGCCATTAGAACATGTGGGCTTTTGTGTGCCGAGCTCCTTTCTGGCAGGCGTGCGTCTCAACAGTGTGAGAGGATTTACTGACACAGAAATGCTCATTTGGAATCTTGACTATAGGTAAATAGGATGCATCTCACCTGCAGGACTTTTAAACACTCAGCTCTGTCACTCACGCTCTCGTTTGTTTCCTCCAATCATGTGATGCGTCTGACCTTATCGCCTCCGTCGCCCCCTGCTGGCTAACTGCAGAGCAATCACCTGCCTCATCTGTGGAGGGGCATGTTAAACATTTCTTACTTGTCAAAAGTGAGGCCGAGGCTCCGAGAGTGCCCCCTGGTGGGTGGACGCAGTAAAGCCTTTTTAGTTCCCAGTTTTGTTGCTACAAACATGATGGTGATTGACAGCTCAGACGGACCTGTGGTCGCTCGATATTTGTGGCCGTGCGCTGGAGATTTTAGCTCCGTTTTTCAACGGGTCAGGGTTAGACACGTTCTATGATTGCGAGCAGAAAAACTGTGGAAGAGAAATCAAATAAATCAATAGGCTGCAGTACGGGCGGTTTGTCCAGATGTGGCACAAAGAGGCTCCTTGAACGGGTCATTTAGTTGCCGAGCCACAGTAAACCGCTCTGGATCATAACATCTGCTGCCAAAATATGTGAAACACAATTTGCCTCTAATGATTTCATTAATTTCTTAGCGCTTAGAGATGAAATTGAATTAAGTTCCCAGGCTCCAGATAAAGGACAGGTGCTGGATTTAACTGTAAGTGGTCCCTGAAGGGACCCAGGCCATTACCGGCTCATTCTGCTGGGACCAAACACTGTTTACCTCCGTCCTGGTGTGGCCCCTACGACCAAAAAAACTCCAAGGAAGCCTGATGTCTTTGTCCTTCACCGTTAAACGTGATCGCTCCCGGGCGCTTCCAGCCCGTCCTGGAGCTGCGGCGCCACTGACGGATCGTTTCTCTGCGTTAGCAGCTTCTAAAACAACGGTCTCTAACGATCTGACAGAATTCAAACATTTAGAGTGAGAGCATTGTGGTTTTCATTCACTTTTTGTAGGTGAACGAAAAGGCTGATTTAAAAAATGTAAAGGTGAGATGACAGCCACTCCAGTCCAGATCTTTAATGCAAATCTGTTTCCACAAAATATCTCTGTCCAGACAAGAACGCTAAGCTGACGGCAAACACGTTCAGGGCCAGTAGGTGGCGACGGCGAGTCAGATTCCAGAGAACAGACTCGTTCGTTCGTTCGAGTGTTTTAATGTGAAGCCCTGATGATGATCGTCTCCTACACCACGCAGCGTGTGTGTGTGTGTACGCCGTCGGAGGAGTTGCATAAATACTTTGTCCAGATGGTCGGGAAATTTCATTCAAAAGGAGAAAATATCCCGAAAGAGATAGAGACAGTTTCAGCTCACACACACACACACACACACACACACACGTGCGTTCCCATACAGGCGGCCGTGCCTTCTGCAGGATTCTCCTCTGGGTGCTGCATCCAAGGTGAGTGCAATGGCTGGCAGCTCCTCAGGAGTTGCTGGGAAGAGATAGCCGAGCGAAGCTATTAAAATACGGGCAGGAATTTCCCTTATCTCTCCCAGCGAGGCAGCTCGCGCCGCTTTGTGCTATTATGGAGATAAAATGCACAGACGCTTGGAATGAAGGAGGGAAGGAGGGAAGGAGGGAAGGAGGGAGGGGGGGGGCGTAAGAACGTCAGATTTATGGAGCTAGGGAAGCTTAAGGTTATTAAATCGGAAGATTACTCGACTGCGAAATTGTTGAAGTTTTTACGAGAAGTTGAGGGATTTAGTCCGGAATTAAACAGAGACGCATTAGGAGGCCGGCAGTGTGCATTATTCACCGTTTACTTTTTCCCCTTTTCTTCTTTTCTGCTCAACCTTTTCTTCATCCCTCCCGTCTTTCTTCGTCCTCCTTTAATCGAGCTCACTCACAATATCCAGCTCCTCCTAAATTCTACAGAGGATCTGCACCCACCCCCCCCCCTCCCCCCTCCCGAGGCGGCGGTGTGTACACGGGAGGAGGAGGAGGAGGAAAAGAAAGAAGGGGATACAGTACGAACGAGTGATGCTGAGGGGACCCTCGCGATACAAACTTCTACCAAGGACGTTTAGAGGCGAGATGAGAGAGGGAGGAGCCTGTGGCAGCGGTGGCGGTGTGAATGGCGTCAGCTCGACTCCACCCACTCCCGCACGTTCGCCAGGACTGAGGCGTCGGCAATGCACTGAGCCACCCAGGTAAACTGCCTTCACACTGATGTGAACGTTTCGGCGGCCACGCTCGTCCAAACAGAAAGGTCGGATTCTGCTGGAGAATGTCAGATATTCATCAGAAATGGAGAAAAGGCAACTCAGCGCATCTTAACAGGGCCGTGCTCGGTGTTTACCACACACTTTTAGAAAAGATCTCAGGGTCACAAACATGAACCCGAGTCGTCGGCGTCCAAAACTGAATGATGAGATACAAAGGTGCCTCTGCATTAGGACGCCCGAATCAATACTTGTCTCCTGTTCTCACTGAAAAGAGAAAAAACACTTTTCTTTTTCAGGTTAAGTGAGTCTCTCACACACACACACACACACACACAGAGTGGATGCACAGTCATGTGTCGTCATGTGCTGGGACACAGTCCACAATCCACCAGGAGGCCTGGAGGATATTTGACATCTGTTTTTTAATGTCAGTATCTGCAGCACATATTCTCGTCCTCTTCTCCTCTTCACCTCATTTGCACAATTTCCCTTCATCCTCCGCTGCCCTGACCCCCCCGCTGCGATCTGAGGGATGCAGTTACGACTTTGTTTGCACGTGTGTGTGTGTGTGGGCGAAACTCTTTGATGGGTGTGTGTTTTGTGTGTCCATGGCCCCCCCCCCCCTAAAAAAAGGTCGCCCCCGTCTCGTCATTAACGAGGGACCCCCCCCACTCAGAAGGCCAGCAGCCGCCTCCTGCTTCACGGGCTAATTCTCCTCTGTGGCGTAGCGGCCCTGGAGACGTGTGCGTGCAATGTGGCTGTAAACACACAATAAATCCTAGTGTTCATGACACACAGGTAAGGGGTCAAGTTATGTCCTGGATCTGTTTTTAGGCCATGGTCCTTGTTCCAATTTCCTTTGTCTTAGCCATGTCCTGTGTTTTATTTTGTAGACTGTTGACTTCCTGTTATGTCACGATTTATGTTCTCCGATCTGCTGCCTTGTGTGTTGTTGTCTATAAAGTTTTGTTGCCCTCCTGGTGATGTGTGACCTGGTGTACCTGGTCTCCACCAACGACTGAAACCAGTGCGCCCAGTGCTCCACCAGCTCGTGGCCAACTGTGCTCGCGTGTGAGAGTGTGATGGATAAACTGGGACTGGTGGCTGGCGACAACACTCCAGTGTCACTGGGTGATCGTTGTGTTGTATTAATTGGAGCTTTTGCAGATACATGTGTTTCCCTTCAGGCTGTAAATAACGTCACACAGCCCCCCCCCCAAGTGACGCACCTGCAGAGAGGGGGCGGGGCTTACAGCAGGTTGGTGCATTCATAATGAGGGCGCTGGTGATTATTGGACGATGAATGGAATCATTTGAAGTTGGGGGGGGGCAGTGAGTCAGTGATGGCACCCAGTGTAAACTGGGCCGGGCAGCTGCCTGCACGTTGTTTATTTCCTTCATTATCTGCCTCCAGCACACTCGCTCTCAGCAGCCAACAGGCTCCTTCTGTTGCTTTATCACACACACACACACACACACACGCTGAAGATGAAAGGTAGAGCAAGAGAGGGGAAAAATAAGAGAGCGAGACAGTGGCGATTGCAGCTTAACCTCTTGGCTCCGCTGTAAAGCAGCTCTCGCCCTCTGGAGCCGTGCTGATCGCCATCTGTCTGGCGAGGAGAGACCAAACACTTCATCCCGCCAGCATCACGCCGACGACGGGGAAAAGAGAGAGAGGGCGCTTTCTCCAGTGTGACCACACTCATGTTATTCTTCATCTGGCCCCTGACGTGCAGAGCCAGCCTCAGCAGAAGGCCCCGCCCCCTCTCGCCCCGTCTCTCAAAAGTTTTCTTTCTGGATGTGCGGCGAGTGATTAACATCTATTTAAAGTCAGGATGGGACATTCATGGACAAAGAATGAGCTGGATCCTGAAGAGAATCCAAAACACTTGAATCTGGAGCTGAGTCGATACAGCTCTCTCTCTCTCTCTCTGTGATGGCTGAGCAAAAGAAAACGTCCCCCCCCCCCCCCCACAAAACGGCCCCCCCCCCCCCCCATCCTGCACTCTTAAAACATAAATTCCTTGAAACCCTCCCACTTCTCCTCCTCTCTCCTCCTCGGTATCCTCTCCACCCCTCGATCCATCTCTGTCCCCTGATCAATAATCAATCTGCAGGGGCCGAGGCCGAGGGCCCCGCGCCATCTGTCTCCATCGGCAAACCTGGGCGAGCGAACGAGAGGGAAGAGGCAGGACGTGGACTCCAATCCATCTCCATCCTCGGCCCGGGCCACTCCGCCGGTATAGATCATAATTTGGAGAGGTGTAATTGCTGTTCAGAGACTGGAGGTGGACGCTGAGGGGGGGGCTGCCCCACTTTCTCCCTCTCGTCCCTCCCTCTCCGTCTCCGTCTCCCGCTGTCTTCACTTTCCTCCATTCAATTTAAAAACGTCCACAGACCAAAACAACAGCGTGCTCCGCCCCCTCAGCCCCGAGGAGGCGGCGGCCGGGAAACACACGCCAACAGCCTCATGTGACCTCACTGTTCCTTCAGTAAGGAACGTTTAAACCCAGCATGAGGCCAAGCTCCCTTCTCTGATCTGGACTCTGTCTCAGGTTCGTCTGAACGTTCGGCGCCTCGAGCATCAGGAAGCTGACGCAGCTTTAAACAGCAGAAGAAGAGACGGAGGAGGACGGAGCGCACGTAGTAAATAATAAAGAGACACAAAGGGTCACGGGGCTGATTCAATAATGAGTGTGTTTTCATTTTTCACTCAACAGATATGACATCATTAAAATGTCATTTTCTTTATTTTTAATGAAACTGTATGAGGGACGTTAACAGCAGCAGTTCATTAGGGACAAATGGAGACGAATCAAACCCTCTCCTGTGGGGGGGGGCCTCAGGGACTCGTCCGTGTGTGTGTGTGTGTGTGTGTGTGTGTGTGT
>JAFBJW010000248.1:1389563-1460915 GCA_016785235.1 Pseudorhombus dupliciocellatus
TCAGGGACTCGTCCATGTGTGTGTGTGTGTGTGCGGGTGGGGGGGGGCTCAGGGACTCGTCCATGTGTGTGGCTCATTTTCTCAGAGAAGACGTTTTACTGTCTTTTTCCATTTGACTCCTGGATGAATCAGGTGAAGCCAGAACTGATGGTGTGTGTGTGTGTGTGTGTGTGTGTGTGTGTGTGTGTGTGTGTGCACGGGCTGAGCTGCTGTGTGAAGGATGAACCCAGAGGGGAAACTTGAGCTGGTCACGTATCAGCTGCACCTGAGGATGGAGACACGCCCACATGTCCTCCTCAGCCTGCGTTTACATTCACCTCCTTAATCATCACACAGTGTCGACACGTGCACATAATTACTATCTATATCAGTCTGTCTGTTTCGTGATGACGTGCTGTGTGTGTGTGTGTGTGTGTGCTGATTATTGTAAAAAGGCTGAACATTACACACACGTGACCTGAGGGTCTCATTCTGAACACACTGCAGCCCTCACACACACACACACACACAGCGCTCTTTATGTGATATGCTTCTCCATTAAAGTGATGCCCCCCCCACAGCCCCACCCCCCCGTTCCTCATCGGCGCTTTCTGCTGAAACGAACCATTTGCAATATGCAGCTAATGAGCTGTTGAATCCCATTCCAACCATAATTGTGTACGCTTTCCAGAAGGGAGTGTGTGTGTGTGTGTGTGTGTGTGTGTGAAATAATCCATAATCTCTCTCTCTCTCACACACACACACACACACACACACACACACAAAGTGTGAGGGAGTGTGATGGAAAAGGAAGTGACTTTGACCAAACAGGAAGACAGTTTCAGTTCCTCTGCTCTGATTGGCCGACAGCCTGCAGCCACTAATTAACATAGCGTGTGGATTTTAATGTGAAGCACGTTAATGAAGCTGCAGCCGTGTTAGAGCGTTGTTCAGAATGAGAGTAGATGATACTACATGAGTGTAATGGTACATGTCAGGGAGTACAGTAGTAGTAGTGTCTGTGTAGGAGTATCCGTGTGTGTGTGTGTGTGTGTGTGTGTTGCATCAAGTATGAATTATCCGAAGAAAGAACAGAGTAAAAGGGGCAGAGGTGGAAAAGTGAGAGGAGGAGATTTCACCAGGAACCAAGACTGAGAGGGAGGAGCACATTTCACACAGACCCACGTCTGTCAGTGAGCCGCTAACACACACACACACACACACACACACACACACACACTTGGACTAGACAATAAACAACAAATCAAAGACGGCCAGAGAACAGTGACACCGTCAGCTGTGTGCAGATCAAAGTCAGGAAATAAGACGATGTTTAGTTGCACACACACCGATGTGAGTGTGTGCAACAGTGTGTGTGTGTTTTGAGGTTTTTGAGCTCATCACTTGAAGCAGGATAGACACACACACACACACACACCTTATCGGGCCTGGCAGTGTTGACTGACACTCTCCACTTGAGGAGATTAACGGAGCTCATGCTGCGTCGCCGCCGCTTGACGTCCATTTATCCTTAAAACTCATATGAAGCGTCTCCGTGCCAAGGACGTCCACACACACACACACGCTGTACACACCTGCTACATTATGATCGCGTGCGGCCGCTGGAGGACAGACTGAGAACGCTAACTGTCACTGGTAATTCTGGGAGCACTGGGACTGAGGAGGAGGGGCCAAAGCCTGGTGTGTTTTCAGCTTTAACTGCCACACACACACACACACTGAGGGAAGCAGCCTGTGGCGTCTGTGGTTTCACCAGCAGCCGATCAAACCAGTACTCTATAAATACACACACAGGCCACCTGGGTACTGCTGGTGCTGACAACTGTCACGCCTGTTAGTGTTAGTGTGTGCTGCACTGAGGAGCTGCTGGGGTCAGGGTGGGCTACAGGACAGATTCCTGGATCGATCCCATTCACGGTGTTTGGAATCCAGCGTCCGAAGCTCCTCCCCTGAGCGCTCAGACGCAAGACGCCTCACGCACTCGCCCTTTTTCCTTCACGCTGCCCAGTAATACCCGGTACCATCTGAGTAGGGTCACTGGGCCTCGCTGAGAGGGAGCGCCATAAAGACTCGACCACAGGTCAGGATGCAATCTGACGCAATTCTTCCAGATCTCAAGATCAGCAGAAGGTAAAGACTCAACCTCTAAAGTACCCCGATGTGGATGAGACGATGGAGAGTCGATGAAACCCAGCTGCACGGTGCAGGGCCCCTCGGTGCCACTTCACTGAGCTGCTGGGGACGAGGCTGAGCTCAGACCAGAACATGCTCTGTTGCTTTCGTCTGCGCGTTTGTTTTGTTTTGCTGTTATCTATTTGTTATTCTGACAGTAAACCAAACAGCGCCTCTGAAAATGAAAATGGGTTTTATGTATGGAGTAATAACCTAAATGGATTTCTCTCTCTCTCTGCAGCGCTCTGGGAGCCTGTGGCTATTTATCTGCCTGTGTCTAATTATTCATTAGTGAACACAGAGAAAGGAGCATGGAAAACATGGTTGTGCATTCACCATAGCAGAGCATCGTGCCCTCCTCCTCCTCATTCCCCCAGACTCTTCTGTTTCAGCTTCACTCCTCACAACGAGGCCACAGAGGTCAAGGACAGAACATCTGTTCCCATACATATGTATATGTGCATCTATACGGTGCATATAGGACGCCAGCGCTTGGACCTGGAGGGGATCAATGCTGCGGAAAACACGCTGTTGACCAAACGCGTGTGGTCACTGAGGAGATGACACACACACACACACACACACGCACAGTGATGCTGCATCAGATAATCCTGTTCAGGCAGCTGCTCTGCACACAGGTGGCCAGCAGAGGGCGCAGTGGGACGCAAAATGAAATCCACAGTGGCGTGACGATAAAAAGGGAAAAGACGTTTAACATTTCATGAAATGCTTCAAATAAAAAACTCACAACCCCTTCAGACCATCCACCTGTTGTTAATGACCAAGGTTTGTGGCCACTAATCAATAACACGTTAATAATGGGTCAGCTCTGTTGATACGCCTCCATTCAAGTTCTCTCTCACTTCGCCTCGTGTCAAAGCGCGTGCGTCATCTGCTAGACAAGTCTGCCATCTAGCGGTGACGTGGGCGCGTCGCGCAGCGTGGCCCCACGTGCGGAGGAGGAAACAAGAAGTCAACACAAGGAAATGCGTGACGAGAATACTCACACAGGTAAGCAGGAAGTCACCAAGGCGGAAACTCACGAGACCCGGAAGTGCAGGCGACGTCACACACCTGAGTTCAATTTCAAAATAAAACAGGAAAGAAGATTAAATCCAGAAATTAACTCAGAGGGACACGCTCTAACAAACATCTGTGAAGCGTTTATGGCTGCAGGAGCATTTGATCTTTGATCCAAAAACTAAATAATAAATCATCATTGACGTTTGCCCTGTGACGTCACAGCGGAGTTGTACCGACACGCGTCGGCCTGCAGGCGGCGCCATTGCTCTGTGGAGCGGCTGAGAGGACGGAGCCTGCGTCTGCTCAGGTTCAACATGGAGGTCCGGTCACGCGCTCACAGATCAACAGGCCTGTGCTGATTGGTGGAGGACTCAGTCTGAAGGCTCCTGTCTCTTCTCTTTCTGTCCTCCTGCGTCCTGCTGCATGTTCACTCACTGCACCTTTTCTCTGTCTCATAGTTTAACCTCGTTTGTCTCTAAATTCGTTTTTAAAATCTGCCTTCATTTTAAATTCCCTGGCCAATCACATTTTGTTTCTCCACGTCCCATTTTCCCTGACGTCTTTGTTTATATTTGCACTTTATATGATTCACATCAGATTCCTGAGCCAGTTGGTTGGTTTGATATAATAATGTGGAGGGAACGATGGACAGATTAGTGTCAGAGGACTGACCGGCTGCAGTGTCGGCCTCTATGACCCTTCAGTGGAAGAGGAGGGAAAAAGATGTCGTCCCTGTGTCCGTCCAGTCCATCCTGAGTCAGATCCCACGAGGACACACACCAGAGCAAACACCCTTCATGAAGTGTGTGTAGCCTCACGTGCACAGGATCTGTGTTATAGGTTCACATCATTAGGGTCCATCTGTCCTCCAGCCCTGGGCCTCTGAGACCTGTCTGAGTTTAAAATGTCTCACTCATCAGATCAGTGTGTGAAGAACGAACACGGGCCTGAGGCCGTCTCCTTTAAAATAACATTTATTATTTCCAGCATATTTATACAGTGACAGCACGGTTTGTAACTGACTCCATCAGCACATGGTCACAGATATCAGAGCTGACTAGAACAGAGAACTGAAAGGTCGAACATAGCAGGTAGCATTTCATATCATCAAATGCAATATATATATGTATGTATATATATATATAATACAGGCAGTTGGAAATGAACTAAAAAAACTGAACGAGTGAAATAATCCATAAGGGAAAGAGATGGCATTTACAAAGCGTTAGTTCAACTTTTACAGGGTTAACATCCGTAAACTACAGGTTTTAATAACTTAATTTTGTCCCATTTATTTTTTAAAAGATGAGTGTCAGAGAAATGAATATTTGAATTTGAATTTGGTGTGCTTTAAAAAGGAATCTAACAGCAACAATAACAACTCTCATAAATCATGGATTACTTCAGAGTTTTTTCCGGCCTTTTGCTTTACATTTCATTCCCGTTTCTTCCGTTCACTTCCACATGAACTGGACTGGTGGCACCACGAGGCTTTTCCTCCGACATCTCAGATGATTTGTGAACATTACACAGGAGTGAATTTAGATCATCGTGTATCGCCTGCAGCCGAACACACATCACAACATTTTTTTTTTTTTTTCGCCAGAACATTCAACACTTGTGGCTACAAATTCAGCGGCTCGCGGCCTCACGGCTTGTCCGGCGTGTTGTTGACCAGAGGCCCGTACAGGCCGCCGGCGTAGCCCTGCTCCTTGTGCAGCATTGTCCTGTCCCGAATCAGGTCGCTGAAGGCGTAGTCCATCGGGGGCCTGAAGCCCAGAGTGGGCATCAGGCCGGTGGTGGAGTAGGGCGTCATGAAGGCCAGGCCCCGGCTGTGCGCGGAGTAGGCCAGGCGCAGCGGGTTCAGTCCCAGGTGGGTGCCCAGCGGGTAGGTGCTGGGGTCGGCGCCGAAGTGCGGCGCGTTGGGCTGCAGAGGGGAGAAGGCGGAGCGGTTGCTCAGCGTCATGGCGCCGGGCAGCATGGGCCTCGCCGGGGCGGCTGTGGATGCGGAGGACGGCGGGGGCGGCTGCTGCTGCTGCTGCTGCTGCTGCTGGGCGCTCTGCAGCATCCTCTCGGCCGCCCACGCCTCCTCGGGCCCGGCCTTGTGGGGCCCCTGGGCGCCGCTGTTGTTGAGGATCTGCTCGATGGCCTGCACCACGTCTTTGCCGCAGCCCTGCAGCACCAGCTCCAGCACGCTGCGCTTGTGGCTGGGGAACACCCGGGTCAGGATGTCGATGGCGTTCATGTGCCGGGAGGCCGCGGAGGAGGGGGACGGCTCCTGCTCGTCCTTGTCGGTCTCGGAGCCGGAATCGGAGCCCAGGGAGCTCACGGAGCCCGGGGTCTCCCCTCCGTCTTTGAGGGGCTTGGACACGGGCGAGCCGACGAAAGACTCGCTGTCTCCGTTCTCCGAGCCCGAGCCTCCGTGCCGGCCGTCTGGGGACGAGATGCCCGGGGCCGAGTCGCTCTCCGCGGACGCGGGTTTGCCCGCGGACGGCTGCGGGGTGGCGGAGCCGGAGTTCTGGCTCTTGGGGAACAGCTCATACTTCTGGACGCCGGAGTCTGGAGACACGGACAGGAGACAGACGAGGTTAAGACGAGATGTGACCCGTTTAGAGTGACCAGAGGCCACCAGAGGCCTGAGGGAACGGCCGCGGGACACCTCTGTCCCCCGGCCGCCTCTAGCGCTCCGCCTGCGGCTCTCACCTGAGTTGCTGTCGCCGCTGACGGAACCGAACACCTCGTAGTTGGGCCTGGGCGGGATGATGCCGTTGGCGGCGGCCAGGGCCAGGCCCTCGGCGGTGCCGTAGAGCAGCTGCAGCTCCCGGGCCTCGTTCTCCTCCTGCGCCTGCTGCCGCCGCAGCGCCACCTGCGCGGCCATCACCCGCTGCCGCTCGGCGATCAGCGTGCACTTGGCGCACATGCAGTCCTTCCAGCGGCAGTAGCGCTTGTGGCCCTTGAGCGCGGACACGACGCCGTGGTTCCTGCAGCGCGCGCACTTGGGGGTGCGCGGGTACTTGTCCGCGGCGCGCAGGATGAGCGGGGGCCCGCGGAGCAGGCTGCCGGCCATGGACACCGGGATGGAGGCCGCCGCGGCCGCCGCGGCCGCCGCCGCCGCCGCCGCCGCTCCCGCGTGCACCTGGGAGGCAGAGGACACGGTGGGGTGCTCCTGTCTCAGATCCATGCCCGCGCGGCTCGCTGCTCACAAACACAACTAGGACCTCGGAATCTCGGCTGCTCTGTAACTTTGCGCGTAAATGAGACGCTCACATCTGCCCCGCGGCTCCGGACGTCTGCGGGCAACAGGTGAAGCGAGCGGCGGCGGCGGAGGAGGAGGAGGAGGAGGAGGTCTGGGGGGGGACGGGGCCCGGGAGAGTAGATCCGTGGAGCGGAGGGCAGCGGCCGTTGCTCCCCGCCAGCGGGCTCACAGTGTCCGGGAGGAGTCGAGCTCGAGTCGCCGCAGCCTGAGACACTAACTTCCTCCAGAGATCGTCAGTGGATACAGATCCCTCTCTCCCCTCTCTATTGTTGCGCCTCCGTTTTCATTAGACAAATTTGACAACAATGTGGCGCCCGTCATTGGCCAAAGGGGGAAGGAGCAATCTGATTGGCTAGCCTCCTCTTCTTCTTCTTCTTTTTTTTCAACTGTGTCCACCTGAGTTCTTTTTTTCCAAATATCAAGTGTTAAGAATCTGAAGGGAGTTTCCCGGAAAGCTCAAATCGATGCCGTGTATTTCCAGAATAGGCAAAGTTGAAATAGATGTTAAACAATGGTCAACATTGTTGTGCGCGCGGAGGTGAATCTGAGCCGTCATGAAAGGACATGTCAAGGATATTGAAACGGCACTAAATGAACCGAACCCTGCAGCTCTCCAGACACATTGTCAGGACACGACATCGAGTTAATTACAGACTCATGTTTCCCCCAAAATAAAGATGGTGCGTGACTGTAGTGACGTCAGCCTGGAGGGTGAGTAGCCTCATTTCTTGAATTGATTGAAGCAGAAGTTGAGGAAAACACAGCGACCATGTCAATGTGTTTATTTTTCTTTATTTCAATCTGTTCATTTTCATGTGATATTAATGTGTCATGTTGTCATATTTGACCATACAAACGAAATGGTGTTGCGTTGGTTTGTTTTCTCCAGGTGTAGTTAATTCCGTCATATTTCGGTCATATAACATGATAATAATTTCCAGTTAATTAACTGTTTATTATTACTCATCTCTTCTGTGCCCTGCGATTTATTTTCCTCTCATCCGTGCACGCGTCACTTTACGGGAGTCTGATGCGTTTCTGTGCGTAATTGTAAATAAAATAAATTATTATGAATAATAAATATAATAAATTACGAAATTAATCCAAACTGTTTCAACATTTTAAAAATAATGTCAGGTTTTCAGTAATTAATTCTGCCAAATAATCATCGTTGTTGTGAGGTGTCTTTTGTTCATCTGAAACAATCTAAAAGAAAATAATATTTTTTCTAAATGTTTTTCCAAACAGCTGAAAGAATAGGCTTCATATCCAACACGTGAATATATCGAATAAATAGATCAATTAAATACAGTCATCAAATAACGTGTAAACAAATCTTATAATTAAAGTAAATAACTAAACACACGGTCCTAATGAAAGGCCGTTGATATAATAATAATCATCATATTTATATTCCGCTGAGGAGCCCTGGAACAAACGCGCTCTCTCCACCTGTTCCGCACGCGACTCCTGCACATATTTGAATTCCGATTTGAAAAGTTAAACCTGTTTTTGTTTTTGGTTTTGTTTTTTTTTTTTGGCTTCTTGAATCAACAACTGTCTGCCCCCCCCACCCACAACAACATGGGCATAAATAAAAATACGCAGGCGAGAGAAGTGGCTGCTGTGCGTGTGAGTGTGCGTGTGAGGCAGCCCTGCCTCATTGTTTACTTTCTGAATCATTGTAAGCAAATGCCATCTGTTTCCCTCGCCGCTGTCATCTGCACCTTAATTACCTAGCCACCAGGCTAATAGACGCGGGATTCAGACTACAGCTTTTTGACATTCACAGTCATTATCTGCGCGCGCGACGAATGCACAACTTGCTCGCGTCGCTGCTTCGGTTAAGTGATAGTAGCGAATTAAAAAAAAAAAAAAAAAAAAAAGTGAAGTGAAGTGCGGAGAAAAGGCCCCGCGCGCTGCGCCGCAGAGATTAGCGGCCCGGCTGTCACCTGCAGCACGGAGGGCTTTCAAAATAAAACAGCCGGCTTCTCTTCATTACTCTGGGTTGGGATTGTGCTGTGGAGTTGGCCAAGATAACCCAGGGGAAGAGGAGGAGGAACAAGAGGAGAACAAGGAGATCCAAGTTTCGCTTTTCCGCACGGTTGCGCACAGTTTCCACCGCTGTTCACGGCGACGCGTGACTGACAGCATCTTGGACCGAACGGGTTTTCCAGCTAATAAGGCCCATGTACATTATCACGAGGGAATTTAACTGAAATCAACATTGCTTTCACCGATGTCACCCAAGGCGCGTGAACGTCCGTGTCCGTGGTGATATGATCCCGTTTAGCTGGGGCCTTTCTTCCAAAGATATGCATTATGATAGGGATTAAGTTCACTATTATTCCTCCTGGCCCAATTAAAAATGCCCCCTGCGCAATTAAAAGTGACTGTGCCGCAGCATTCTTGAGCCACTTCATTAGGCCTGCGCAAAAACCCACCATGCGATGCTTTCATTTCTTTCAGGGCGGCTACAGACGAGTGGGTTTTTAACACCCTTTTAAGATGACAACAAAGGCCATGCTTGACCCAACATATGTAGCAGCATGTTTCCGCTGCCCCCTGCTCCCCGGCGCGGCTTTGCGGCGGCCTCTCCCACCGCCTGCAGCCCGGCGGGGCCGCGGCGGGGCCCGGGTCCCCTCCCGCGCTGTCCCGCTGCAGCGGCCGGGCCGAGTCCCGCAGAGCCAGAGGTTAGAGTAGCAGTTCGACGAGGGCCCGCGGAGAAAAGAGACGCCCCCCCCAGAAGTATTTACACGCTTGACGGGCGCATTCCTTTATAGGCACTGTGACACACGTCACGCACCGTGATGGACAAGCGTCCAGCCTGGTGGAGACACCGTGCAGCAGGTGCGGGTCCGTACAAACAGTTACGTCCTCCGTCATGTGAGCACGCATCAAAAATAAAAAATATACAATATTTGTCAAAAAAATAATAGATGATTCTGTTTTAGGAGTGAAGCAAATATTTCAAGTTATTTTTGTGAAATCACAGTATCTCATTATTAATTAAATGATTTATTTCCATTTTATTTATTTCGTCTAATAAGGTCCAGAACTTAAGGATGCTCAGGAAAAAATTTAAAAAAAAAAATTCAACTGACCTTTTTTAACTACAATTTTTTTTTCAGAATAATGAAAACTTCATTTTCATGAAGCCCCCCCCCCCCCTTGAATATAAATAAATCCTATCGGCCTTCTAAATGATACATGAATCATCTTTAAGTACTTGCATCAAAATGTATCAAGTATAAAGAGTAAGAGTAGTATTGTGAAATGTGTGTGTTCAGTTGAGACTCTAAATGTTTTCAGTCTGATCGATGATAATCCATCGCTTCGTGTGAAAGACAAACGATGATGTCTTGACTGAGGCGGAGCAACATGAACGGGATCGGTCGAGTCGAGGACACAGAAGTCCCATAAGAGTGCACTTCTAGTACTTCACTTAATTACATTCCAGCACTGGTGAATAAACCAAACACACCCAGGCTAGATGGAGCGGAGCAGGGCCTCTGCTGAAGAGGAAGAGGGAGGAAGAGGGAGGCAGCTCCTCAGCCTCTCGCCTGCTGGAATAACACTGATTTGTAAATGGGGGGACAACCCTGCCAGCGTATGAATATTTCAAAGATGTGAAGGGTCCTTCTCTGCCAGAGTTGTTGGCCAGCAGCACTCAGGCAAGCTCTCTCTCTCTCTCTCACACACACACACACACACACACACACACACACACAGTGTGCCGTTCCTGTGCCCCCGAGGTAGTTTGGCAGGGATTATCTTTGTTTAATGAATGGGCTACAAGTATTCATCAACACGGCGAGATTATTGGGCTCTCTCCTCCTGCAAGGCCCATGCCACATATAACTCCAGTGTGTGTGTGTGTGTGTGTCGCTCTCACACACACCCTGCTGCAGCCAATTAAAACGCACTCTCCCCTGCTCTATCCCTCCACATCTGCCTCCTTTTCTCCAGCGACGAATGGCGCAGAAAAGGAGGCAGCTCATGAATAGGCGCTCATTGAGATCACAGATGGAGTATGGCTTTCTCTTTGCAAGAAATTTGAGAAACACCATTGTCCCCAATCAAAACTCAATGTGTTGGCCTACAATGGGGCCTGCTTTGAGCCGCGCCGCTTCAATTGGCCTTGTTTTTGAAACTTGAAGTGTTGGGCACAAAGGCCCGGTCCTCCTAGATGTCACCAGCGCCTCGCTTCAGTGTGACTGCTCAGAAAGAAGAAGAAGAAGAAAAAAACACAATTAATATGAAGCTGTAATTACTCTGCAGCCATTCAGGACCCCACTGGCCTATTTATTGCTTTATCCCATGCGGCTGATAATCCGAATACCTCAGCTTTTTAGGATGAAGGCCTCTGTGGCGTTTAAAGGAGACGGGACTATAAATAAACTGAGCAGCAAGCGACGGAGGGCTGAAGGCTGAAACAACCAGGGGACCTGAACACACCGTCCGTCATAAATTAGATTTGTCTTAAGTGATTTAACAGGTTTGTTAATTACTACCAGTATTTTTAAAACACATTTTTATGTAGAAGAATTTCAGTTCATCCATTAATTAAAGGGACTGGTGAGACCGACCTGCACCATATTAAATGAGCCTCT
Source organism: Pseudorhombus dupliciocellatus (assembly GCA_016785235.1). NCBI lineage: Eukaryota > Metazoa > Chordata > Actinopteri > Pleuronectiformes > Paralichthyidae > Pseudorhombus > Pseudorhombus dupliciocellatus. The sequence goes on from JAFBJW010000248.1 coordinate 1,400,628, forward strand.
TTTTAAAAAAAAAAAACTTTAATAACATAAACTCTCTGTGCCACGAAATTATTACAAGGATAATTTAATTACAGGTATTATTATTATTGCTGCTTAATGCACAAATAGAAACAAAATAATTACACTGAACTGCAGGGTTTGATCAGTGTTATCGAAAAATAAATAAATAAATTAACATTTTACCAATGACTTAAAAAAAAAGTGTTATTTTAAAATAATTTTCGGAATGAACGCTGTCTGTCAGGAGGTTCCAGATGAATAATGTGTCTTCTTCTGAATTATTTGTTGATTTATAAAATTCAGCCTAATATTTTCTAATATAATATAATATAATATAATATAATATAATATAATATATTTGCCTCCCTCTGACACTCTGGACTGAAATTGCTGCTGGAACTCAAATTATCCTGAAGGAATCAAAGTACTATCTATCAATATTTATCTATCTATATCAATCTATCTATCTCCTCGGCAGCTGTGTGCAGCGACACATCTCATCCTTTTAAGGATTTCGAGCTTTTTCAAAGCCCGGCTGATTTTTCTAATCAGATTTGTAACATGGTTGCAAGGAAAATGAGTTGTGTTTTTCTAGATAAGAATCAAAGGCTCCTCCGTGTGTTGTGTGATGAACAAACAGCAGCGTGAATGCGGCGAGGCGGCGAGGCAGAGGTGACCCTCCCTTTGTGCACGTCCAACAGTTTAAGCTGCACAGATTCTGTTTCTGTGGGCAGGGCCGGCGTCTGAGAAAGTAAACTCGGCCTGACCCTCTGAATTAGGCCGGGCTGGGATACGAGCTGAGGCTGAGCCGCAGCTCCGAGCTCTCGGTGGGTCCCACTTCAAAAGGAGGGAGGAGAGAGATTGTGGCAGGAATTTAGCCCCCCCCCCCCCCCCCCCCCCCCCCCCCTCACAGAGCCGGCTGCATTCTTGACCCCAGAGGAGCTGGTTAAACATCACGGACGCTTTGCCTCCTTTTGTCGCCGGAGAATCAAGACGGCAACCTGATGCTGGCGGCAGTGGCCAGCACCAGTGGTAAGCTCATTAACACACGAGACACCTTCTCACCCCCCCCATCCCTCCTGTGTCAGGGAGCTGCTGAGGGTGATGAAGACATCCACCCAAAGTTCAAAGGAGCCTGATGTCCACGTCCACGTCCATGTCCACACACACACACACAGTTGTTCTGTGTGTGTGGTGTAGAAGGAATGTAAACAATATCTCACTGTAGACTCATTTCTCAATTATTTAGAAGTAAATTGTTCAGAGGATCAAACCCTTGAGCCCAGGTTAGTGGACACCACAGATGTTCCATGTCCACTCTCCAACTGAACTAATTAGCAGTGTCACCGTCTCCTGGATGCTCTGATATTTTACATTTAATCCATCCTGAGTGAAAACGTGCCCGTGCACATTCGGTCACATTTTTAAACAGCTTCCATGATAGAAACTGTAAAGTCACAGCTGAGAGGAGCTGCACTATTCACACAGCCGGGCAGAGGTGCACCTGTCTGTCTCTTTGCATAAACACACCTGGTTCTTTACGCTCACTGAGCCGCTGCCCCGGCCTCTCCCCGGCCTCTCCCTGGCCCCGAGCTGCAGGTGTCTCGCCGAGGACGCAGTCATCTGCAGCGTCTCGGGACGCTTTCCCCCGGCATCTAAACAACACAAATATCGCTCTTAGATTTTCAGCGTTTCGTGCCCGTCAGAGCTCAAAGTTCAGCATGGTTCTAAATATTCAAGGAATTCATTTAGGAGCAAACGTGCTCCTCGGCTCCTCCATCAACACCTGTCTGCAAATATTCTCTCAGAGCCAACCAACAGTGAAATTTCACTCAAGGACATTTCAACTCTACGTTACCTGCCGTTCACGCGCCGAGGCCCCGCCCACAGCGTCTCGTGCACGTGATCCCTCAGGAGGCTGCAACACACCGACAGGCCAGTGACGCTTTCAGACACGTCGGCATCCGTGTTCATGTTTGAAAATACTCATCAAGAATAAAGAGAATAAACAATCCAAGAAAGATGAATTCACTTCATTCAATATTTTATACATTGATCATTTATAGCCATTTATAAAATTAAATTGATATCAAATCTGTTTAATGTGTTTGATAGAGCAGTTGTCAATACTGGGTTTTTCTCTCTCTCTCGTTAATTTCTGCATATTTCTTACCTTCACTGAGGGTCTTTCACAGCCTCGTTTGAATTTGTATTTTCCAGGTTTGATCTCTGCTCACCTTGGTGATCGTTTCGACATCTGTCGACCGGAATAGTTTTGACTGAGCCCAGGCAGGATGAGTCACGCCAGGTTTCTCCCTCACCCTCTCACCCGGTGCCTTCAGCTACGTCTCTCCTGGCCGCTCAGACCCGTGGAAGTGCGGTCGGCTGAGCGCGTTAGGTCGACTCATTCCTCGCGTGAGAAACGAGGCAGGAACTGGCAAAAGTACACAGTCGCACACCAGGACGCTTGTGTAACACACTTGCACAAGCGTCCCCAGTTGTGTAACTGACGTCAGCAGATGGTCCAGGATGAACTTGGCAGGAATATTCAGATTTGTCATACACACACACACAGAAGGTGATCGGCTATTTAACCCCCAGTGATCATCACTATGATCTGATATCAACTCTGTTTTGTAAGCAGCAGCGAGCACTGTGAAAAACGACAAATAACCACGTGTGTCATCCACTGAGATCCTTAAAGTGACTGAAAAGTCCATTTGGAATTATTCCTCCTCACTTTCATCTGGAGAAATTAAAGAGTAAATGATGAATATTGCACGGAACATTCTCCATCTAATGATACCATTTCCAGCATTCAGACTGTGTCCCTGAACGCCTCAGCAAACACCTGAATGAAACAAGGAGCAACTGTTGGTCCTTTTCTTCACAACAGCTGCTAAAACAAAGTGTCACCAACACGTTCAACATGAAACAAGTCACTTCCTGTCAGGTCCACTGTCAACACTGGAAGAGAGGAACCAGACCATTAAGGCCAGTATCAGGCCCCCGCTGCTCAAACTTTGCCGTGAGCTGACAGAGGAGCCGGCTGCAGATGGAGGGCTAAGCCTGCGTGATCTCTCCCCGCTGCGGCGAGGCTGATGTGACCATGTGGCACCGGAGTGAGAATATTAAAACATTTGTACGGAGGCAAAGGGGTGCAGATAAAGACAGAGCAGGGCCGACACTGGTGCCACAGCCTGAGCCCATCACAATGAAGTTCCTCTACAGGAACCACCTCAGTCTAATCTGGAAATGTGCCCTTTCACGATGAACTGCTCTGGACTCTCATAACACGCCTTTAGAGATGAGCTGTGAGCGACAGAACGTCCTTAACAGAGTCGTGAGTGAGACGAATGGATGTTCATAGTCATATATTTTATATAATGTATATCAAACTAAAACTAATACAGCATCAAACTTAAAAAGGATCAAGAGGGAAGAAAGGAAAAGAAAAGAAAAAAACCCTGAAGACTGAGCAATCCATTGGCTTGTGGAGCGGTGATGTTAAAACCAGGGGGGGGGGGGCAAGTACAGGCGGAGAAGAGACTTCTGCAGGGCAACATCTCTTCTTGCTGTTATTTCACTTTTTTCACATTTTTTTATTTATTTTTTTTAAATTTCAAACACAAAAACCATGTTCTAAAAAAAGCAGCCTTGGTGCGTTGGATGAGTGAAACGAAGGGGGGGCCAAGTCCTCATTCTTTTTCTTTTCTGGAGGGGAAGGAGGTCGGGGGGGGGGGGGGGGGGAAAAAAGAATTTTTTTCTTGAAAAATGTGACTTTTCTGTGTGGGTGGGGGTGGGGGGGTGTGGGGGGTGAGAGAAAACCGAGAAGATGAATTTGTTTCAGAGGAGTTGGGGTGGGGGGGGGGGGTAGGGTGAATATTTGGCTGTGTGCTTGTGATGCTGTCTCTGTGTGTGTCACTGGAGGTGCCAGTGTATTGGTGATGTCATCACGGTGTATTAGTGTGTGTGTGTGTGTGTGTGTGTGTGTGTGAGCGTACTGTAGGCCCAGACTGGGGGACAGAAGGGGAGGGGGAGTCATGCTCGGTGACTACTGTGTGTCCAGCCAGTTCAATCAGTCAGTGAGTGGCTCCGCCCACTTCTATTCCTTGGCCTCCAGGAAGAGCGTCTCCTGTGGGAACAACTTGGCCTCCAGCAGAGATGAGCCGGGCTCCAGCTGGGTGATCTGAGGGGAGACAGGTGGACGTGGGGCGTGAGGACGCTTGTTTTCTGGACATGCACTTCACTCCTCAGACACACACACATTAAAGGTCCAACAATTGGAATGTTTTCTTTTGTTTGATTTGCTAAACCCAGATATAACATGTAGTATTTCTACACATGCCACTTTGAACACATGTCACATTATATCCTGACGCTCTGCCTCCTGGTGATAAGGACAGAGAATCACCGTCCTGCTCTTACTGACCGTCCCTGCAGTGCACCAGTCTAGAGCTCCAAAGGAAAGAACCTTTTCATTTCCATTTGCAGATTTATTCATGTGGCACCCAGTCACTGATACAGAGTGTGTGTGTGTGTGAGAGAGAGGGCAGGGATTCAGAGACCTGCACATTTCCGATGACTAACAGACTGATTTCATCTGATTTCATCGGTGCCACGGGTCAAACAGGAACATGGCCGACGGAGCGGAGGAATAATTCAGTGCCACCCACAACGGAGCTGATTGAGTTAGCCCTGCGCTCCCTGACACCCCCCCACCCCCGTGGGCCTCTGGGCTTACGTGAGCTAATCACTGGCGGGGTTGTGTTACATCGGGCCAATCTAACACCTGGGCTGAATGGGCGACACCGAGACGTGTCCAGGGCTTATCTGCCGCCCCAGCCTCACGGTGGGATGATTAAGCAGCTCGCTGTACCTGACTCAGGAGGTCGAAGGGCAAGCCGCACACTAAAGGTCGACCTCACAGCAAGCAGAGTGAGGAGCCTGAACCCTCCACCTGGGCCTTACTGGTCCAACTGGTCCTACTGGTCCTACTGGTGTCAGAGCAATAAGGATGGAAAGTGTAAATCTTGCTCTAGACACAATAACTCATAATAAATAAGAATATTTGAACATTCTCCAAATGGTAAAACATGATTAAATCAGTCGAGGGTGGGGAGGGGCCACAGCCAGAGGAGCACACATGAGCATCCGGCCCATCTCCCAAGGGAGTTTGGAAATGTCACGTGCACTTTGGCCATCTCTGACTACACGGCTTTCATCTCCTTAGCCTCATTTCAATGTGTCACTTAGGCTCTTGACTCCTCAGCGGGGTCCGGGGGGGGGGGGGGGGGGGGGGGGGGGGGGGGGGGGGGGCGTGCGGCAGGGCGGGGCTGCCTCATCACCTCGTCAACTGCCTCAGAGCACAGCGGGGAGCGAGGGAGCGCGTGTTTGCTGCAAACATATTCCGTCCCGTCGGTGGGGGTGAGGCGACCGGCGGGGCTGCTGAGCTGCTTTTCCCACCTCAGGAGCAGCGCGTCGCAAATGGCTGCCATGCTAATGAACCCGACAGGCTGCGATGACACCACAGCATCAGGTAGGAGTAAATGAGGCTTTGGGGTGGAGCAGGTGTGTGTGTGTGTGTGTGTGTGTGACTGAAATTGGGATGAGAGTTGATGCTCGCCGTGCTCCAGGGAGAGACGACAGGGGGAGAGCAGCATCTGACTCTGAAGAAGAAAGTAGGGAAACAAGATGCCACACTGACACAGGAGACGGGCGCCATCGGTGCTTGTTTACATTGTTATCCAATTAACAGACCATAAGCATGGAGGCATCTGTCAACAAACAAAGCTGTTGTTTTTCCTCTGCTCTGCCTGAGCCACATTCTCTCCTCCCGCGCCCACATACATACATCCAGACACACATACATTCATACATACATAGAGACACACACAGGACACAGTCGAGCTCTCTGCCTGCAGTTTGTCTTTAACCTTGAGTCAATATAATTTCCATCAGCCAATTTAGATCAAATCAATCAGCTGACTCATTCAGACGATGACATTCATCTCGAAAGATTTCCACCTGAGGAAAAAGCATTTGAGCAAAATAAAAGCTTTGCCTGTTAATTAAAAACACATCAATGAACAGAATAAAAACTGAATTAAACCGAAGCTCAATGCAAAACTAAATTAAGGAAATTCAAATCAGCCTCATTTGCGTCGCACCGAATCACGACACACGTGCGTCACGGTGCGTTAAAGTTTAACAGGTAGAAGCCTCGTCGGCCTCCATCTTGTGAGGAGAGAAACAGGAGGAGCGAGCAGAGGCAGTCATTTAAAAACTGGAATGAATGAAAAAGACAGATGGTGCTTCTGAAATCATTTAGCATTTTCTATTTATGAAAAACTGTACGACATTAAATAATCAGCCCTGTGTGTTTGGCGTTAAAAAAAAGACACCAACGTGAAGTCTGAATATTAAAAGCCGCTTGATTCAAATGAATAAAAGACACTGATATAGCAGAGGAACGCTGAAAGAAAAGAAAGGGAAAATAAACACAGGGCCCTCGAGATGTCCGTTTCCAACATAATCAAATGTGCAGCTGAAATAACGCATTTTTAATGAAGCCATTACAGGCCCGACCATGTTAATTAAAACCAAATAACTTGTCTGTTTTAAACAAGTGTTGTCAAGTGTTTATTTGGCCAATTACAAAAGCAGTGGGAGATCATTATCTGCTGCCAGGAGCGTTGACAGCACGTAGCGCCGGGGCGTGAACAGAACAGAAAAGAACAGAGCAGAATGGGCCGCTTCAAAGGGAGAAAGGCACCGCGCGGCTTTGGGAGGGGGGGCGGGAGGAGGAAAAGAGGGGAAAACAGAGGAATGGGGGATGGAGAGGAAGAGTAGAAGAGAGATCAATATATCTAAAAGTGGTTAAAGTGGGTAAAAGATGAGGAAGCACAAAGACTGTGCAACAAGTAAAAGTGGAGGAGCCGTGTGGACACAGGGAGGCGCAGAGGAGGGAAAACGGAGGCGGAGGGAGGGAAAGCTGGAGGTGAGGAGGGGGCTGGGACCCTCAGGGCAAAAACTCAAACCAGCAGCTTTGAACAAAAAAAGATTCCGCCTGAATGTGATTGAAAATACTTCAGACTTTTCACACAGGATCAATGAAAGCTATCGCACGTTTCCAACTCTGAACTGGTTTCACTAAACGCTGTGTTAACCTTCAGCAGTAGACAGGAGAGACACATGTTCAAAATGTTTGAGAGGATATAGACATATATGACGCTGCCATTTAAGGATTTCATTTTCAGTGGTGCTTGATATTTCTATCTCCATCCTCCTGAGAGTGGATCCATGGAGCCACTGCCTCTCCCTGATTTAAACTAAAAGACGGGTTTTTTACCGTTTTCTAAGGGACTGGGGGTTAGTGGACTGTCTTTAGTCTTTAGAGGAATTCTCAGGAAGATGAAATAATTTAAAATGAATAATTTATTGGGAGCTTTAGGTGCGTCCATCAGTGAGATAGAGGCCTGCGTACGTGGCCTGAAAGGAATCCAGCCAATGGGAATGGGTTTATGGTTCTAACAGCCCCGAGGAGCCTCTGAAAGAAACTACTTTCAAAATAAACTACCTAGCTTCCTGTGAAAACGACTCTTGTCAGATAGTGGGAGAAGAAAAGCAAAACACGCCAGCGCCACAGATGTAAAATCTATTTCGGCCTCTTCTGTGCCACTGTTTATTTTTGTTGCATCTCGGGTTTTGTCTAAGAATCAATTTTGCGAACTCACCCGCGGAGCTGGAAGAAGGATTAAGCCAAGGTGAAATAGAGTACAGTATCACTGCACAGGGAAAATAAGACGGCGGCTGACAGTGTTTGGGTGTCTACGAGCAGCCGGGCAGGAAGCGCCCAGAGCCCATTATTCTATATCCTAAACATTTCCAGCGCGAGCTGAAGGAAGAGGATGACCCTCAGGCCTTTGAGCGGAGACACGTATCAGAGAGAGAGGAGGACATTCTTGAATGAAAAGCTGAAAACTGAAACACCAGACGCCCCCTCCTCCTCCTCCTCCTCCTCCTCCTCCTCAAAGTCGCTGACAATCACAGAAACGGAGGAAGGGTTAGTTCCCTGAGCACGGCTAAGCCTAGTACAAATGATGCCAGTGTAAGGCCTGCTGTAGAGCTGAAGAGATAAGCCACTGATACCAAATGTTGAGGAACCGACAGAGTCCAAATTTCAGAGGCTCGTCGACACGTATTGGCGGATCCACAGGAAGGTGGGAAACGGCACAGATGGAGAAATGCTTCGGATGTTTTGTTGTAACGACAATTAACTATGTTTCCAGATGCACAGAATCCCAAAGCGCTGCCTGCTCCTGGTTAATCAGTCCCACGATCCTCTCAGGTTGGCCCGCGACGTCACTTCCTGCCGCACCAGTACGCGTGACGAGGAGGGAAATCGCAAAAGAAAGAGTGACACTCCACAAAGCCACAGAAAACTCCAAAAAGGGAAAGAAGGTTTCAACAAATGCAATAGTGCTCTATCCTCCATCCTCTGGTCCTGGCAGAGCCGCCGTGCGAGCGTCTGGACGGGATGGAAGCTTTCGACGCCGCCTCTCTTTTAATTACAACACAGAGCTGGAGGATTAGACAGGGGCCTGTGTTCACAGCCTCAGCCTGGCACTCCCCTCTTCCCCCAAATCTCTCGCCTTCCTGTTTTCTGGACTTATCTCCCATCGTCTTCTTCTTTAATAACTTCTCTATCTTTTTCTCTTTCAGACTGTTTCTCTGATTAAGTCTTTTCTTTGTTTGAGCTTCTGTCTTCTCTGTTCTCTGCAGTCGCCATCCTTCCTCCCTCTCCTCGCGGCTCTAATCCTCCCATCCTGTTTTTGCTGGAGTTTCATCTGCGACGCAGACACATCTTTATCTCTGTCTCCAACACATGTTTGCTCTTGATTAGAAAGAGACAACTGTGAATCCTTTAAGTGACAAAGTTGTGCGCGGGGCATTTGTTTGCTTGAAAATATTTGTGCATGTGTTGAAGCGTCTGATTGTGACGAAATGAGGAGTGTGAGCGCGAGTTAATGTGTGTGTGAGTTGGAGGTGTTTGTGCCCCGGCGGTCTCTACAGACTGCGATGGCACACTGCCTGGACAAGCCTGCACACACACACGCACACACACATGACTATAAAAGCACCACCCACTCTTCTCTTGATTAATGGAAATCCCATTTTTGTTTCCAGCAACATGGCTAATTAAACGGGTAGTTAAAACAGTGCTCATTAGCTCGTTACCACCGTGCGCGCTGAGTGAGTGCTGCCGCGCGTCAGCACCACAGAATACTACTGTATCCTCACACAGTCACCGTACTCATTAATATTCACTGAATACTGCGTGTGCACAGGTGGATGGATTAACAGGCGGATTAACGTGCACCAGCGCAGGTACGCGTGCACGCAGGCAGCGACCCTCAGGGGCTGCACACAAGAAGGAGGAAAAGGCAAGAAAATCCAAATGGTCAAACACATCGGCGTCACTGTGGTGTCTCCGCTCACAGCTGTCAGCTACAGGCTAATCACAGCGGCCCATCCCTCCAGCAGAGCCTGCAGACCCGTGTGTGTGTGTGTGTGTGTGTGTGCTGAGAGAACTGTGATGAAGGTCAGCACAACGCACTGATCTGATCATTCAGCTCCCCTCTTAGTGTCACTCACATTTCTACGAGGGAAGGTGGTGAGGAGCTTGAACTCTTCGAAGGGATACCCCTTAGACGCGACGAAGTCGAAAAGGACCTGCAGCTTACAGCTGCCCAGGAAGCGCCGCTCCAGGAACTCGCCGCTTGGCGTGCGAATGCGCAGTTTGCTGATCTGCTCTCCAGACTCCTCGGCGGGCTCTGGCGGTAGCGTCTTCTCCAGTGATAAGCGGATTGCCTGGAGGACAGATTGGGACAGGTCCAGTGAGTGGTCAGTGCAGACGATGCTGGATGCTCTGCTCCATCTTACTGGAGTTGGACTCATCACTTCACAAGATGATGCACATTCTAGTCACTGCATGATAACAATATTAATACACGCCAGCCTCTCACTGTTGACTGAATGTTTGTGATATATCACTTCAATTAATAACATTTAGATTAATCAAACAAATACATCAGCAATTAGCTAACTCATTTAAATGTAAACTATTCTTTAATGAATCATAGAAATGAGCGACTCTCTTCAGTCTTGTGTTACTTTTGCGTCCCAGTTCCTCTGTAACAGACACGTGAGGATCAAACCAGATGGATGAGTGCAGGAAGCTCACACACACAAACATCAAGCGATTCAGTGAAGCGTTATTTTTCAAAACAAAGCGCCGTCTCTTTGTTTATAGACAATGTAAAACCAAAGAGTCGACGGCAACACTGGCAGCACTGCACACGATGACACACTATCCAAATAGGAAGGAGGCGCTCCCGCAGCACTGTTAATTAAAGCCACTTCGTGTCCAGAGAATGTTATTAAATTAGCTGTCCTGCGTCTCACCCGGTTCCCTGAAGCCCGCTGTCACCCGCTAGGTAGCATGTCAATATGTTCAAAACAGGTCTGATTCGGCCTTCTGGTGCTGCTCGGTGACGGGGAGGCTGAGGCTGAGCTGGTCTCTTTATCATCAGAGCCAATGCATGAACCTACAGACACTACTCAACGGTGATAGTGTTAACACGGGTTTATGTGGCACAAACACAACAATGAAGTGTCCTCAGCACAGCGCAGCTAATCAGATCTCCTGTGCTCTGAAACTCAGAGTGTGAGCGACTCCCCCTCGCCTCCCCTCGCCCCCCCCCAGCTTGTTGTTCCTGTTTGGCCAGCCTGGGAGCATATGCTGTGACAACACGCCCTGGCTTTATTTACACACCATAATGCAATTATATTTCATAAGAGTGTACAACAGTAGCTCATTAGCAGCTCCGGGTGTGGGGGTGGGTGGGGGTGGGCAGGGCAGGGCGCGTGCCACTCCGCCATCAGCTCCCTCAGGTGGAAGAGCTGATGCTGACTTGAGTTAAAGGCGTCCCGAGGGACAGAGTAATGCACACGCACACACCAATAACAGGCAGGCCTGTGTGTGTGTGGTGGACATATAAACGCAGACAGACTGTCAACCACAGACGCAAGCATAAACACCCTGGAAAGTGAGAGGTAGCGTCCCCAAAGAAACACCAGGACACGCGTGTGGTGGAGCCCTGGGGCCCGGCTGCTCCGCGCAAACAATCCCAAGCTCCGAGCCGTCCATTTGTCTGCCTCTCTCTAACCGCACAAAGCAAACAGATGATGGGGACAGGGTGCGGGGGGGGGTCGGAGATGCACCTGACAACTGTATGCTAAGACCCCCCTGAAGTCAACCCACCACAGGTACATGAAGGTACATGAAGCACCCCACCCAGCCCCACCCTCCCTCTAGCTTTGTTTCCACTCTGCTTTTTGATGTCTGCAGCTGACAACAAACACAAGAAATATCTTAGTTTGAAAAGCAGACGTTTTCAGATTGAGTCCAACCCAGAGTCCCCTGTATAGAGTGTCTTTTATAGAACAAAACAATCAGACATTCATGGTTTCTACTTGTTTGTAAATAGAGACTGAATTAGTAAAGTTGTTTGCTGCCATATTATTGCTGCTGTTGTTTTTTTTCTAGGGGTCACATTCATTCATTCATTCATTCATTCATGTCAGAAGGCCACTGTGATAACTCAGTAAACATGGCGGCAGCGCAGAGAAAACTGATAGGGCCACGGTGGCCTTCCCTTTCTCTGGAATAAACAAGCGTGCACAGTGTGGTTAAAGGACCACAGTGATATAATTAAGACGGCCCCCGGGCCCAGGCTCTTTTGTTCTCGTCTGTTTGACGGAGAAGGGACAAATCACCTGAGTGAGCCGGGTCACCTAATACCCCTCAGAGCCCGAGGCTCCACGCTGGTGAGTCAACAGCCATCAGCCAGGACCACACTGTATTAATATAAACACACACACTCACTGTATGCGGGACAGTGTGTCAGTCTGTGTATGTGTGTGTACACGTGGGTGTGTGTGTCTATGTGTGCGCCCCCCCCCCCCCCCCCCCCCCCCCCCCCCCCCCCCAATAATCGTGTGTTTGCTTGGGACTGCCTCAGTCTTTTGTCCGTCCAGGTTTCAATATGTGAATACGTGCTACTCCAGCGTACAGCAGTTCAACACAACAATAACTGTGTGTGTGTCAGGTGACGCTGGCAGGGATGGGCCTCACTGACTGGCACACTGCAGCCCGACCACGGCCTAATTGACTCATTATTGGGAAGTGACAGCGAGGCGGATAAATCATGGCAAAGATGTGGCTGCGTTCTCACCTCTTTCTCCTCCTCCTGCTCCTTCCTCATCTGTTCCAGGCGAACCTGCTCAGCCTCTTCTCGCTCTTGGACCTCTCTCTGGAAAGAACAGCAGAACCAGAATCAAACCAAGGAAATGGCTGATGGCTGCTGCGGTGACGGCCACAGGGTTCAACCTCGCTCAGTGGACCAATGGACCAGATGTTTTCAGTACTGAACAGCTGTGTATGCAAACTCACTTGGAGTCAATATGATTTTGCCACTCAGTGGCAGAAAAATTAATACCAAAATATTTTTCATCAAGTTCTATGGAATCTGTGACAAATCAAGGACAAAGACCAAATTCCCCGAAACCTCTTTGTCAGCAGCAACAGCAGTGATCCTTAGCCTGATGCAGAAACAAGATGGGATGAGCATTTGAACTCAAATAAAGAGGTTTGATGTTTCATTGTGCCACTAACTCACAACAACTCCACAACGTTTGACACGATGTTAAGTCATTTTGTTTCGTGTGAAGCTGACAGTACCTTCTTGCGGTCCGCCTCTAAAGACAGGCGGTAGGCCTCATCCTGCTCTCTCTTCACCATCTCTCTCGCCTCGCGCTCGTCCTGGGAGGAGGGAGGAGACAAAAAAGAATTTGGGTCCATTAACTAGCAAGACAATAAAGGACACACAGGGGGACAAAACATCTAAGCTGAGCTGGGGGGCGTGGGAGCAGAGGAGAGCAACGTGGAGCGAGTGGCCACGCACAAACACCAGGTATGAAAGCGTCGCACCAGAGGGGAACTCATTGTGAGCAGACCACAGGCCTCCTTTATGTTTCCTCATCTCAGTTTCACCGTCCCTTTCTCTCTCATTCACTCTGCCTCTCTCTTCCTGTTTGTACAGAGGGACGGGGACAGGCAGCCTTTCTCTCTCTACCTGCTGTGGCTACAAAGTGTTTTAGAAAGACTGGGGGCCATTGTGCTGCGGGCCGGTCCGGATACGGCAAAGGAAGCTCATTGTGGCGATCGGTGGACGCCTGCGCAGCTCAGCAAAAGAACAGTGCGCATTATTGCATCCACTGGTTGAAAACGCAAAGGATACATTAGTTCTTTTGCTCTGCATAATGGAAGGGCCCTGAAAGGAAACTGTAAAAGAATGGTGGACGTGGACAAAAGCATCAGAAGTGGCGTCCGTCAGCTGACTGGCCCAGAGTCACGCAAAGGTCCTCATGTGGCCCAGATGAGAAAACCTTTCCAATGAATTAAACACGTCATTGTTGCATTGATAAACCTCACAATAAGAAATGAATTCAGGCTTTGTTTGCAAAGTTGTTCTGAATTTGAGCCAATGGGTTAATGGCTGACCATCCTGGTAGTCACATGATCATCACAGGGGTCAGTGCATTGACTCTTATCTACAACCATGGCTCAGCTCCTCACTCTGGACTGCTCTCTGTCAGCGTGACGCCGACACACACAAACCACACAGCCTGCTGTGAGTAGTCAGCTGGTTAGTAAGGGCTCAGCGACGGCCGCTTGAAGACACACTGCGGCCGTCCAGCTGCTGCGTTTCCAGACAGACACAAAGTCAGTGTCAGGGTGGAATGTCTGGGGTGGGGGGGGTGTCTGTGTTCTGTGTCTGACTTTGGCTGTGGAGAGGTGGAGGTGGAAGAAAGGAAGAGGGAAGGGGCTTGGACATTCTCTAAAGTTGTTAAGTTGATCATGGAATAACTGCAGTTCAGTAACGATCATCAGATCTGGGTCCTTAGGACGCGATGTCAGACACAGCTTGAGAAAGGGATTCAAAACCTGATTTAGCATATGTAAGAAAAGACGGACATTTTCAAAAACTTCATTCCTGTTCTATTGACACAAAGTGACATAGGAGGTATCTGCGATATGATAATCAAACAACCACAACTTATTGTTTGGTGATACATAAGCAAACAGGACCAGGCACTGAATGTTCTTTTGGTGTCAAGTGAACTGTGTCTGCACAACTTTAGTCCCACATTTAAAAACGCATTGCCTGAACTCGACACAGTCGGCATTCGAGTGTGTGTGTGTGTGTGTGTGTGTGTGTGTGTGTACAACAATGAAGGAGCAGCATGTGTTTTGGTTGATTCTGGGACTGGGAAAAAGAAATGAGTCTCAAATCTGACCCTGCACTCAACCTTATGACTCAGGCTCACCTGAAGCACGCACATGGCCCCACCCTACATACCGCTCATCGCTTCTTGTCATAAATGATTATGTCACGTGACCACAGCCACGGCCCCAAAATGAAGCAAGAGAATTGTAGCAATAAAAACAACACTGAGAAATTAACTGTCACCCCGTGGTGAGTCCATGTACGCCTCAGGGCGTGTCTGACTGACGAAGGTTAATCACCTCACCAGCGTTCCCATAACTAGGACTCACAATCATATTGTTTCAGAGGCCATGTGGTTGACTGGATGTGAAGCGGCTAATATGACGTGACACCTGTCATCTGCAGATACAGTCGTCACAGAGAGGTCACACTGACTTCTTTGAATCTTCCTCTAAGGACTCTGAGTTAAATCCCTGGTTATTCAAATGAAGAAGAACAAAGAACCGCAACAGAAAACCTGCCTGGACAAAAATGCTTATTGTGTCTTGCAGCCTCCACCCTGAGTGATGTCGCTGGGCAAACACACTCTGACAGAGTGTGAGCTGCTGTGGAACTGACGGACTGCTGGAGCCCAAGAGGCAGTGGACAGACACAAAGCAGACTTGTGCTACCTGCACACTGTGCTGAATAGACACACATGTGACCTAGTTCAACAGTCTGATCTGCCCCAACATGTCGTTTCATTACTGCAGCTCGGTCATCAAGCTGAAGGTGTCTGCTTATGAATTAGGGTCCACTCCAAACAAATAGGGATATGGACATTAGTAGGAGGCTGCCGTCAGTTCCAACGTCACCTCATCTTTGATGTCCTCTTGCTGTTGTGCTGCGAAGATCTCCATGGCTCCCATTAACCTCATCATCAGCTCGTCCACTGTCGTGTTACCTGAAGAGAGAATGCGCTGTGGCTCATTTCATCTGCAGCGAAACATTCATGCATTCATCGTTGCCCATCACTGGGTCATTCAGTTACCTTGAATAACATTTAGAACTTCGTTGGACGTTCGTTTGCCCATGACTATGAGGAGCAGGGGGAACTGGTCTGTCTTGTATGTGCGGATCGTTTGTGTCACCACGCTTCCAAAGTGCCTCGTGCACATGGTGAGTAGTCTGCAAGAAGAAGACATAAATCCATCACTTCTATTCTTTTCTAATCAGGGTTATGGGAGCGAGCATTTAATATTCATACAATATTTCACAGGCTGCATTAAAGAGAACATGAAAGAAATAAAATGTTTTTTTCACAGCATGAAAATGAAATGGTCATCTTCAGTGAATTCATCAGAAAAGAGAAATACACACAACTTGTGGCGTTGGACCTATAAACCAATATCTCTATTCCATCAGAGTGACATGCTCACACGCTCATCTCAGTTGGACAGATGAATTAGTATTCTTCACCAGACGCCCAGAATTGATAGGGCAAGAGAGGATTTCTTATTCCATTACAAAGACAGAACTTTTTAAATTAACATTTCACAGAGGGAAAAGGGTAGCAGGCAGCCGGGGCACTGCCAGGCTGCCGGTAAATGTCATAATATTAATGAATTGCTATAGACTGAATGCAAATATAGATTAGCTTTTTCTCACGCCTTTTAATAAGATCTACTTTAATAACTGGCTGGTAAAATAGAGAGGTAATGGAACGGATGAAGGGACAGCAGGTCAGAGATGGAAGGATGCTATCTGAGGGGGGGGGGGAACTCATTAAAACACGAGGCCAAAGCGGCAGCAGCTACTTTCAGACTTTTCAAACTGTGAAATAGCGTATTTGAGCTCAGTGTGGCCCTTTGTAAAGTTATAATTCCACCGCTATAAGGGATGATCCAAACGCTGCTGAATGCTGAACTCTGAATGACCCACGTCTTGCAGGGAAAAAGCTGGGTACCCTTCAACCTACTGATCATTCTGTCCTGACATTTGTCCCCACGCAGACCTTGACCGAGTGCGACCATAACAATAACCCAGAGGGAAACTCTAACCTGTAATGAAAGGCCAGCGAACAATGGACCCCAACTTGAAGGGTAAGCCGATCCTAACTCTCCCATCAAGCACCAACCAACCCGCTTTACTTTCAAACTCAGAATAAAGGAAGTCACTGCGCACAGCAAAAACACAAAACTCATCACACAAGATAAAAACTGCTCAGGCTGAATCCTTTACATCAATCAAGGTGTCAATCTGCCCATGCAACAAGTATGGACGCAGCACAGCAGGAAGTCAAGGTGAAGTCAATGAGGTGAACAGTTCATCAGCGTCTCATCCAGCCAAGACACAACATGGAGAGGAATGCACGCTGGGCCCTACCAGACCTGTGGCCTTTAGAAAGCCCCAGGGGCTCAGTGCTCGTAGAGGAAACACCTGCGAGGAACTCATGTGAGTTAGTTAGACTCCGCTCCACTGGTGGATGTGACGGACAGCTTCTAATTTGTCACCCCGCCCATGTCCCAGCGTAAACAGTTAATGTTTCCCTGGAACGTCACGTCACATTTCTTCGTGACAGCTGCCTGAGCGAGCAGCTGGTACAGTAGCACTGCAGGGAACGGCGTGGGCAGCCACCTGCATGGGAACCGGATGCATCATGCACAGTTTGTTTAGGAGCCAACACGCACAACGTGTTCGGATCTGAAAATGACATTTCGTTCTCTAAAGCCAGTTATGTCTCCAGGAGACGTCAAGTGTCAAGAGCTGCACGTTGGGGTCCAACAAACATGGAGTCCTCGTGCACAGTGGAGTGAGGACAAGCAGGCGCCTCACATCTGGGTCAGATGATCAAAAACAAAGTTGTTGTCTCCTCGTCACTGTAGCTGGTTCAGACACAGAGAGGTGGGGGGTGGCCCGGTGACGTACAGGTGCAGTTCGTGTCAGTCTTTGTTTACAAAACAATTAACAAACACATCAAGTAGAAGAAACTTTTCAGTGCTTTTAGAAGCAGCGTGACAACCATCAACACACTCACCTGCTGAGAGTTTCTACTGTATGCAACCATAACACAGTGCCTGGGCAACATATCAGATTCATTTCCCATGGGTGACAATTACACTGGTATCCAATCAGCTGAACTCCATTTATGCATAATTAATCATTTCACTGGAAGGCCTGAGAGAATACGAGCGCAAAGCAACAGGCACATTCCAGCAGCAGCAGGTCCGTCACACCCGCTCAGGACACATCTCCAGCAGCCTGTGTGATTGCTGCCAATCACCAGTCACTCTGGATCAAGCAGGGAGCGTGAGAATGCAGCCAGGCAGCGTGCACATGTGCATGCATGCGTTAGCGGCGAAGCTGTGTGCGATGAAAAGCTCCAGATGTTGCCCGCAATAAAAAGGCTCAGCTGGGGCAAAAAGCAAAGGAGGCTAATGGGAGCGAAGGGAGAGCGGAATGAGGGAAGGAGGGAATGTCCTTAAAAGAAATAATGGAAGGCTGAGGTCAAGGTGCGAGTCTTTTCTTAAACGGCTGCAACCCGAGGGCAGGCTTAAGTCTGGAGCTTCTGGGGGGAGAGGGGGAATAAAGAGGAGAGAAAATAAAGGAAAACATGACAAGGGGATGGGGAGAGTGAAAAGATGTAGCAGAAAGACGAGAGGAAGCAGGAGAAGAGAAGGGGGCACAGCGTAATGAGTGAGCTCAGCCCTCAGCAGGTCCACCGCCGCCGCCGCCACCGCCGCCACCGCCGCTCAGCACCTGCAGGGCGTCGAGTTGTTTATCTCACATCGTGGGACACGTGTTTATTTGACATGCGTCAAATAACTTCCAGAATTATTTGCATGATACGACGGCGGCGCACAGAGCGGCCAGGCCGATGGGGGCGCGGGGACCTTTGAGCATAAATTAATAGATAGAGATGTTTGGACGCCAAGGGAGCTCTTCATCTCTTTTCAGACAGCTTAGTCAAGATTGCCCAATCAGGGGCCTCACCATGCAAACACAACGCCTTTTGTTAGCGTGCAAGCCCAGAGCCTCAGAAAGAGAATGAGGCCGAGGAGAGAAAGAGATGCAGGGTGTGAGCGAGGGAGTGAGAGCTGAATGGCAGCAATTAAAGACGCGAAAACGCTGTTTGTTTATCAAACGGACTTCAGCTCAAACTGGCAATTTATGTTATTTTCTAAAAGCATCCCATACACGGGCATGACAAGGAAGACGCTTTGATCTGCAGGTATGTGAGACAACACGGGACAGTAACATGCCCCAAACAGGCTGTTGTGCTCTCCTGTTGAAAACATTTCATATCCTCTTTATTAGACACACCTCAGTACTCAACTCCTCCAGACAGCGAGACACATAAATAAAACATAAGGATTAAGAACGTGGTCCGGGCTTCGGCGTTCAGTTATCGCTCCAGTAAACTTTACAGCTGGGGAAAGCAATACTTAACACAGGTGCCAGGATATGGAGAATTAATTCAGTCAAGGGCACCGCTAGTTTATTTTAAAACAGCCTGGGTCTTAGAGTTTTTGGTTTAATAATGGCACTGGAGAGCAGAGGATAGCACTGCCTCACTCTTAATATCAAGATGATTTGTTTTTATTAGGTATACTACACGTGTATTATTCCTGTGTTCTATACATTTTAACTGGGTTCACCTCATTTAGTACTAAACACATTACTGCTTTAATTGATCCAGTAGTATTCAGGACAGTACCTGGCTTTGTTGGCTTCTTTAGTGACGTCCCATGCCCACGTGATGAAGTTCTGGCTCAGGTACGACACGATAGAGTCAGCGCACATCATTTGGGAGCAGAAGACGTTGCTGAGGACGCTGTCGTCATTGTGGAGGTAGATGGCCAGCAGCTTCCTCTGTGGAGGAGAGCAGATGAAACATTGTCCAGTAAGAAGAAGGTGATTTACTGTTCAGAAAACACAACACGTGTTCTATAGATTCTATATGATCAGAATGTAATCGTTGCTTGAAATGAAATCAGATTGGCCTCCATCCCTCCGCAGCATCAGTGTCTCATCACTGGAGAGATATTTCCACATTACATGACATGAGGGGTGCAGAGCCAACATGACTTCTAAAGACCACAGCGGGCCAAAAAAGCAAATAGCACATAAAACCAAATGCGGAGAGGTGTAAATAAAACTTCTCTTAGAGGATATGGAGAAAACAAAACAGACAAATCACTATATTTATTTTACACCAAATGCCAGCAGCCTGTTCAGGTTAGCAGCGGCAGGGCCAGACAATATTGACGAAGCTCCAAATCCAAGGATATTGACACCATCATATAAGCCGGGCAGATTCTCCCTGCTGACAATCTAATTAAAAAACAAACACACCCACAAACATAAAAGGTTCCAGGGGACAATGTTGGAAATAATGCTCTCTAAATTACATGTCACTTCGCTTGCTATAAAAGAACAAATAATAAAATAATAATAAATAAATAAATCCTCGGAGTATCTGCTGGGTTCATTCTTCCATGGTGGCTGTACCGGGGGAGCCCAGGGATCTGTTTCTCAGGAGCTGTGATCTAGGCTACGCAGGCCAAAAAGCAAAAAATCTACACAGGGCGTAAAAGGGAAGTGAAAGACGAAGTTGTGCTATACTGTGGCCTGTGTAGAATAGGAATGGGAGAACACTGCTGTGTTTGCTCAGCGATTAGTGCTTTAGAATAATCTCCAGGGCTACTAGAGAGAAGGACCCGGGGACTCATTCACGGGGCCGATTCAACAGCCTGAAAAGATTAAACACTCATGCTGAGAAGACAAGCAAATTCAGTCTGGAGAGGAATGAGGGTGAGGGGAGGGAGAGTTTTACAACATGAAAAAAAAAACACACACATGCACAGATGCACAAACTTCACTGTCTGCTTCGCACGAGTGGAGGATTCACACTCGCACACATGCATGCTCAATTAGAGCGAGTGTAAAGACCAATCAAAGCTCCTTCATCTTAGTTAAACTATCCATTGGCCTCTGTTCCCTCTGCACTTTTAAGTCGGCTCCTTTGTCTCGCCCGTCGACGCAGGGAGCAGAAAATCCCTCCGTTCAGCTAAATTACTGGGTCCGACCTGAGCGGGTTAGTGAGCCCGCAGCCCTTCGTCACACCTGTTCACCTGAACCTGAGCCTGCTTTGTGCTCGTGACAGGGAACAGCGACTTCACAGAGCACGTAGACAAGGCTTTAGCTATCGATGCTTTCTTACTGTTTGGATTTATACAATTTCCCAAATCCTTTCTGGAACACACTGATGGATCAGTGCAGCCAGAACAACTGGGCTTTAAAAAAAATGTTTTTCTACAACACAGTTCACTGACAAGGGTACATGAATCATTTTCCATTGTCTTTATTTTTTTTGACCCCAAAAGTCATGCTGGACGGCAGAACCGATGTGCTAGCATACGTTTTAATTCATTCATTTATTTATTTTACTGCAGGATAAAGACTTGTATCCACAGCAAAAAAAAACTAATGTAAGCTAAAAATCCTACACGGCAAAAAAGTAGGAGTGAAAGTCATTTGTCGGACTTAGAAAGGAAAATGTTTTTCCGACTTGTTAAAATGAACCACAAGTATATGTTGAACAGGGTCAAACATAAGATACAGATATGTGCAATAACACAGAGTGAAAGAAGAGCAGAGCGCTCCAGATAACGGCCGCTGTGCACATGCCAGGCTCAGTGCACAAAAACAAACACTTCACAGTGAAGAGCTCGTATGACTGATCTAATGACCTTAATCACATGGTGGGAAAAACACATTTAGATTGATGACAACCCACACAGGATATGCTCCACATGCTGTGGAAAACACATTAACTCTTTAGGACGGAAATAGCACCAGAATTTATTTTCTTGTTTTTTGTGATTAGCCAACTCGTGTTGGCTTTAAATGAAATTCTAAAGATAAGTCGGTATCTTGTGGCTCATTGAAGGAGAGCCGTGATCAGGTCTGATGGATATATATATGGACATCTATATGCCAACTGCCACTCCCTCGAGTGTACGAGGCTATTCCTGGGTTTTAAAGCAGATACTTGGCAGTGATAAATCCCTGAACTCTCCTCTCAAGGAAGCCTATGAATTTTGATGTGGCTGTGTGTGGCAGACAGAGAGCGGAGTGGAGAGCGGCGGAGAGTGGGGTTAGAGTGATTAACCACCGCGTTGATGGGGATTTAGTGAGGATCGTGGTTAGTGATGGGTGGCCTATCTCTCTGTACACTCTGACTAACCGCTGATCCCCGAGGGGGTTCGGCTCAGCTCAGCTCTGCAGCCCAAAGCATTTTCATTAAGGGTGGATTGAGTCAATCTCAACAGTCCCAACACACACCTTCAGAAACACTTCATCAAATTTAGTGTTTTGCTTAGTGATTAGCCTCTTGCAGGCTTTGAGAGAGTGAGACTGATTCCTCTGTTTATAAACCCACTGAGAACCCCCCTCAGTGAAACCTGCCCTAGTCCAATATTCCCTTAATGAAGAGGACACAACAACTAGAACCAACTCCTTTTCAAATGAAGCCACAGAACAAAGGATGCGATGGGGGGGGCAGTGTTATCGTGCACGTGTGTTACTGTATAATGAAATGATCTAAAGCAGCGTATTTTGGACTGACGTGTAGGATGCTCGCCTTAAAACCAGACAAACACAGAACAGATCAAAGACTTCTGTTTTCACGCAGAGCTCTTTGCACGTAGCCGTCTACAGCGCGGCACAGTTGGCAGGCTGAACGGAGCTCGTCCACAATAAGAACTGAATACAGTGGAAATGAATACTATTTCACCCCTGCGCCGTGTAGAGCTCAGCGGCAAAGTACTGAGTGTGTGAACACCAGGGAGACCGCGGCCATATTGTGCCGGCTTAGATGAGGAGATCAGCTGGGAAGCAGGCGAGGCGCCAGGCATCTCGCTTTATTTCACACAGTCTGCAGCCTCTCCTGCTCCTTCCCCTCTCTCCTAATCTTTCTTTTTCAACACTCGTTTGTCTTCCGACCGTGTTACCTGCATCTCCTCTGACTGTCATCCTCTGCACCCTCCCTCGCTCCAGCTCTGTGAGCCTGGTGCTCTGACCCCCCCCCCTCACATCTTGCAGTTTTCTCACAGTCTAATAAGGCTGTAATCCACACAAGCTGTCAATTGATACAAGCGTCCTTAAAAGGACAAAAGCTGAAAAAGAAGGGGGGAAGTGGACTGCTAAAAATAAAGCCTCATCTGTCGGCGTGAAAATTTGATCAAATGATATCGATGCCATCTCCACATGTGTGGAGGACAAATTACAGCCAGCGCTGTCCATAAAAGGACCGCTAACGTGGATTTAATGACAATAATAATAATCTCAATAAAGTCAACCAAGGTCATCACTTGTTAAGAATCTTTCCATGCTTTTACATAAAGAATCAGGTGAACAGTCTAAATCAGTGGTCCCCAACCTTTTCTGTACCATGGCCCAGTTTAATGTCTGACAATATTTTCACGGCCCAATCTAAAGGTGTAGCAGATAATAACAAAATAAAATAATAAGCTCGGCATTAAAAACTGTGGTATTTTCTCTTTAATAATAATAACAATAATAATGAACAAATTATGTGAATTATGTAATTATGTAAATTATGTGAAAAAACAAAATAATGGAAATCATTTTTTCTTTCTGTGCGGCCCAGTACCAAATGACCCACGGCCCACGGGTCGGGGATCAATGGTCTAAATGAGTGGAGAAGAGCAAATCTGTCAGAATACCTCCCATGAACACTTTCATCTCCCAGCAGCTTCAGGTTGAAACTGAATATATGAGAAGTGCAGCATCTCCCCTGACAGACAAAGGATGAATAATATCCTGCTCAGTCTGTTTCTTCTCGCTGTTGCCTTTAGCACAGAAAACTGGGGAAAAAAAGACTAGACGAGAATGATGTCAGTCTCCAAGGACAACTCAGCTTTTCCTCACCCACAGTTGAAACAAGGTGTTTGGAATCTAAGGGGAAAATAGTCCGGCAGCTGACTTACATCTCTGGCTTTGCCGTAGAAGGCCTCTTGAGACGCTGCCTCCAAAGACCCGATGAAGAACATTGGGTGGGTCTCTCCATACCTAAAACAGACAGACGACAAAAGCAAACGTTGCATTCCATGCTTGGTTGGTCCAGTGTGAGCGGCGTGGAATGCTTGGCTCACCTTGAGGAAAACTCGGCAGTAAAGTGCAGTAAGGCATCAGCTTCGTTCTCACTGTTCTCTGGCACTGCAATGACCAAAGATGCACTGAATGGACATGGCTGGAGCTGAACAGGGTCACTTGGATAGTATAGATCACATTCTGCTGCCACTTTTCAAGAACTGATATCCAGACACAGTATTTGTGGTTTCTGAGTTCTCGGGACCTTGAACATCTCAAAACCATTCTCATGCCTTGTTGAGCGTGCGCTTGGATGCAGTGATGTCATTAATGTGCTGCTCTGCTGTACATACTCATGGGTGACTTCCGACAGGTGGAGGAGCCCATTCCAAACATCTCCGAGTCGTCCACACCAAACTCTGATGCGTCCTCAAAATCATCCCCCTCGCTGTCACTGATCATGTGGACATCTGCGCACTGCAAACAGAATGATTAGTTCCCGTAATCGACCAAAGCACTGACTGTCACACACATGCTGAAGGCCTGGGGGGGGTACCTCTTCTGTGGGCTCCTGGGCGTTCGCTGTGGAGGATCTGCGACAGACACTGAGGTGATGGCAGGGATAGCTGATTCCAGAGACAGCTAGCGTCATCTACACACAACACAAGAGTCCGATTTAGTTTACATTCTTGTTATGCCAGTAGCCCGTGGCCCGTGTACTCATGGCTAGTCAAGAAGTGGCTACTTCTCTGCTCTTTTATAAAACTGCACTTGCTGAATTGTGTGTGTGTGTGTACGTGGCCAACTCCATCACAACATATTTCAACGTTTGAACAATGACTTGCTCGTCTCTAACAAGTGACGAGGTATCTGTACACCTGCAGTACAGCGAGGAGAACACCTGACTAATGAGCTCCTTAAATCCGCAGCCAGGGCTGAAAATGTCAGCATTCAGCAGGGACTCATTACAGTTGGTGACTCAAGCTCAGACCTCGAGGGACGCCACCAGCACAGGCGAGGCTGCTGCAGCACGTGGTGAGAAATGAACCTGGTGCCTTACTTTGAAACAGCGCTGTGCCACCTCATATAATAACGTAAAGCCAATAGATGACTTGACTTGTAAAAACAGGACTGGTAAACATACAACCATGACGTGAATACACTGATCGTTATCACAGTAAAACAACACTGCATGAATTCACATTTAATCGTCAGGAGCGGAGCAGAAACGCCAGATGTAAATACTTTTTCTGGGAGAGTGAGCCTCTAAACTACGTGATAAGAGGCAGGGAAGCTGCTCGCCCCCTGCAGAGCTCCTGTGATCTGCTCCATTGTCAGGTGCCACGGCACACAAAGAGCAGCTGGACGCGGTTGAATCGGGAGACGATTACATGCAACGCCAATTGAGTCTGAAAAGGGCCAACCAGCGCCCAGGGAGTCTCTGTGTGTGTGTAGAGCTCCCTCACGCTGGCCTCAGCCTCTGGAACAGCAGACAACAGAGGAACCACTCGACCTTGTCAGCAACATGGACTCACTTGTGAGTGCCACTGATAACAAGTTTGTGACAGAGTGTGTGTTTCATCTGCTCACACCATCTATTCCTTAGGTAGCTGCCACCATAAATAACAATTATGGCTAAGATGGATTTTGTCTGATATAACAAAATGAAAGATCTATTATTCTACAAGCAGGGACACCACAGTGTTTAAACAACACAATGGAGTATTATCATGTATGGGCTGATTTTCTGAATTACCATAAACTGTAAATGTAAATTTGGTTATTTTAAAAACTCGGTTCAGGCTCTCTCAAGACCTCCTGGTTCAGACAGTTCTCTTTAACTCACACACACTATCCCAGATTCAATGGTTTAACTAAGATAATAAATCTTGTCAGGAGAGGTACAAACAATTTATGCTTCCAAAATTGCTAAGAGCATGTAATGAAATTGGTTATAATACTGACTACAGTGTCTTGAATTCCCATAAGCTGAGTAAGCATGAGAGCGGCCCATCTCCCCTGAAGGTTGGAGAATGAATAATATCCTGATGAGCACTCGTCTCCCATGTTGTCTTAAGCAAAGCAAACTCCCCAAAACACAGTGGCTAGACTGATGTGCAATGCTCAAGTTAAACAAGCCAAGAGTGACATCACCTCTGAAGGAACGAACAGCCCCTCACATCTGACTCATTGTTGGGAATAAAAACACACTAAGAAAACACAAGTGTTGTTCCTCAGTGAATTAAAGCCGTTCCTGTGAGTTCCAACAGACACAGTGACAGAGGTGTGCACACAGACAACACAAGAGCGATAGTGTTTCTTGTGGAGAACAAATTAGCAGCAGAGGACTCTGCAGCTCAGCCGATGAATAACACTTAACTTGCTGCTCTGGTCCCACGGTATTCATGTCTCTTTCTCTCCACTGTTAAGTAATGGAGCAACAACTACCACAGCAGAGTATTGGGACCACTTTAGCAGGGAAATCTGGTATTTCTATATAAAACCATAATAAATAAACTTTGAAGACTGTTTCAGAAAGTGTCTCCAATCTGCAGAGAGAACCACACAGACTTTGTGTTTTAGGCTGTCGATGGTACAGCTATCGTTTCGTGTTCTCCGTTAAAACTTTTTCTTTTTCTTGAATATAGCGAGTCTTTTTTATAATTTAATTACACCTAAAATTATATATTTTTGTATTATTTGTGATGTCAAATTTTTCTTCTGTTATATGATTCAAATACTTGATTGCAGGTGATTTCAAGTTAAAGCAGTAGCAGAGGAAATGATGCGATCCAGACTGAGCCACTGAGCCTGAAGCATGTGAAGGAATGGCCCTAAATAAATTCTGCTTATTCCCTCATCAAGTGGGAGTGTTAACAGCCGCTGTTGATCCCCATAAACCCTTTACCCCACTCCTCACAATAAGTGGCTTTTACTTGAGGGTCTAATAAGTGTATAAATAAAGTTGATCGCTTCCCCTGTCAAAGACGGCGTGGAGGGTTGGGGCTGACATGGATTCAAGGAGGGGAGGTGAAAGGGAAAAAATGAGATGAGTGCCTCTCAATCCTCTTCCTCACTTTGACCCGATGTTGAGGGACACAAGTGCAGCTCGGTGGCTCAGTGGTAAAATGTGGAAACAAGGCTGAAGCACCGCAGGGCACGGGGGTAGAGGGGGGCGGGGAGGGAGTGAGGTCAACCCCCCCAAGTGACCCTCTCCCACATCTCCACACAAAAGGAACTGGCTCTTCTTTTTTGTATTCTTTTAATTAACACTTGCATTGAGGCGAGAGGCATTCAGAGGCCGATACAGGGAGAGAATTCTCTCTCTCTCTCTCTCTCTCTCTTAGCCCCCCCCCCTCCCTTCTTTGCCTCTCTACCCTTCAACCCTTTCTTCCCCTTCTCTCCCTTTCTTTCCCTCCCATTCTCTCCCTTCATTCTCTCTGTGTTTCAGTGTTTTTTCTTTTCTAGTGTAGGCAGTGTTTGGATTAGGTGTCTGGCTGTGAGTGTGAGATAATTACTACTGACAGCTGCACTGACGGCAATCACAACTTCACTAGCACCTTAGCCCACTTCTCATTGATGGAGCAGGAGAACAAACACCTGTTGGTCACCTGGTCCAGGCTCAAGATGCTGAAGATGCTAAAGATGCTCTCATGTAACCCAATGTGTACTAGATTGGTCCCAGTTAACAGAATATGGATTCAGTCCTGAGCAGAACGACATGAGACAGTGACACAGAAAGACGAACTCAGTCCTGCCTGAATGCCACCTGAAGGCAGCCAGTTACATGAGGGAGAGGGGACACTGCCTGAGCTTACAGCTGAGCCCTGTTGCTAAGGAAACCACCAGGCTGCCCTTAATAAACCCTGGGCTGCACAGGCCCCGCTCAGGTAGAGGAGTATTCCATTAATGCCAGATGGGAGGCGGAGGGAGGTGCTGGCCTACAAGGCTAGGCACCTCTCCGAGGCTCCGCAGCTTTAATACATTAGCAAACACCATGAAACACTGCATAAATGTCAGCAATTACTGGCTGGAGGGAAGGAAGGGTGGTGGAGGTGGGGTCGGAGATGAGAGGGTGTGTAATAAGGATGTCCCACCAGCTGTCAATCACTCCAACAGGTGGGGAGGACACACTGCCAATCAAATCAGCTCCAACGCCATGACACCTTCTGACAAAATCCCCATGTTTAGAAAAAGAAACAAGAGGAGCAGAAGAGGAAAGAAGAGACCCAGGATGTTGGCCCCCGTCATCATCTTCATCTTCATCACTGACACACCAATCAACAGGAAGATGGAGGCAGAACCAACTCGGGGGTTAAAAAGAAACAACGCCAGGGTAACTAAGATAGCGCTAGCACTTTTGTTCCAATTAAATTACAATAATATTCTTGTTATATTATGATGTCATTTCTTATTAAATTAGACTAATATTATCTCTTGCCCATTCATTCAATAATTTAATTTCCTTGCAATATTATGAGTTTATTTTAGACTATATTACCATTTTATTCTTGTGAAATTTTACCTTTGTTTCATTTAATTATGAGTTTATTTTCATATGAGTTTTAGGTTTCATTAAATTAAAAAAAATTTAATATTGAGTTACACATGTATTTTGTAATATTGTGAATTTTTCTCATTAAATTACAACTTTATTCTTATATATGACTTTCTGTTGATTTTAATTATTCTTTTTTTTAAATCACAACTTTAACTGTAATATAATTACATGTAAATGTAACCATAATTAACATCTTTATTCTTGTTGTATAACATTATCCTCAAAAATTAAATAGAATAGAATAAAATAGAAAAAATAAAAAAAAATCTTAAATAAGCCCACAGGTTTAATTCAATGTGTAAATGCTCCAGCAGCATCACACAGCATGAAATGGAAAAAAACTGTGGTTGCGTCAATGTTTTAGAATCAACATGAGAGGCTCACACTGTAGAAGTTCAGCTTTACAGATGTGTTGTAACAGAGATAACTGATTGTTGGAGTTCATGTTTCTACAGTGTTGTGATTCATCTGCACTACATAAACACAAAGAAAATGAATATTTGACCAAGGTCAACAAATCTTCCAGGAGAGAAATGAGCAACAGCTCCCATCGCCTCCTGCTTTAATTACACTTCCTTTTACATTCCTTAGTGCGACACCACTTACAATAGCACAGTGCTCTGAATAAACTGATGTGTCGCTTACTGCTATTTGAGCATTATCCTTCCTGATCCAATTTCAACCCTCCATAAGGCCTTGAATAATTCAGAGCACAATAAACAATGGACTGTATAAGGGCGGGGGATGCATCACATGACTGCTTGTTTCCCTGAAAGGTGAGAATGTCTTGAAAACAATCATTTCCTAAACACTCAAACAATTCATGACAAAATTTAACCAACAAAACAACTCGAATAACCTAAAAAAAAGAAACTAGTGATGGGAAGGCCTGCTCTTTTTGTCTTTTTATCCAACTAGCCAACCCATCATGTATAACGCTTACCTTTCCATCCAAACCAAATATCAACATATTCTACACAGTTCAGAGCTATGAACCACTTTAGAAAATGAAAACTATAATTCCCAAAACTAAGTGTTAAGATACCCATACGCAGTGTGCAGATAAAAATTTGCAAACACACAAATGCAAATACAGAGAAACACATGAAAATACAACCGGAGATACACAGTTATATCACACAATCAAAGGCAAAACAAAGTTAAGCAGTAATCCATTCCACTGCAAGGGGCCAGTGTGCAGAGCTAAGTGTAATCTGGGGCCTCTGGCTGCCATATTTATTGGCCCAAACCTCAGGAGATGCTACTGGGCTAATGAGCTAGACACTAATACTGGCTCCCTACCCGCCCGCCAGGCCGCCCAAGCCCTGGGCTTTCTCTGCTAATACCTTTAGACGTTTCAATAAGAGAGCGGTGGCCAGAGCAGAGGCCATTATTACACTTCCATGTCTGTGCTTTTTAATATCTCCGCATCCAAGAAACACAGGCGCTGCAGATGTGTGTTAGCCAGGCGCTGACTGGGCCCGTGATGCCGCAATGAGCTGTGATATTCATAGCTACCAACCATCACTGATGACAAGGAAAGAAAAAGTGAATTTGAAAGACTTGAATTATTATTTGATATTTTTGAATTTTCAAACACTTCTCAGTGCTTAGCTTCCGTGTGTGTGAAAATGCATCAGAATGCCAGACTATAAATGTATAACATCAGTCTGTTCCGTTGTGAAGCTGTAGAGGGATTTATTTCATTAAAAAAAAAGCTGCTGGAGCTTCCCTGAAAACAGACCCAGTTGTTTAGAGATTGATTGTCTATACTGACACGCCTGCACTCTACTCTACTAACTAACCTCCCTAATGCCTTCACCTGGACCCGCCAGTGCCTGGGGGGCCCCATGTGGTCAGTGGATGCCCACAGCCAGGGTCCCTAATACGATGCCGTATTTTTACAGCACAGTTTATAATAATACACTGCTGTCTGCAATGAGCTAAACATGAGATGAAAGACAGAGTAAAGCAAACAATGTTGTGAAATGAAAGGAATTATTCGCGTCCCCTTTTAAACACACTATTGCAATTTCTTCTTCTTCTCTTTAAAGAGCTAAATTTTGAGTCTGAAATTTGGTCTGGTAATTGTTTTACTTTTTTTAAACTTGAGTAACAGAGGACAAATAGAATAGACTGGATTCATGAATAAACTGTCAATAGAAATTGGTTGATATCATTTAAAATAGAAATGGTCTAGTTGTAAAGCCAAGTTTGACTTCATTTACACCTGCCATTAAAATGCGTCTCACACACTCTAATTTTAACCTTATTACATTTGCACCTGGTTTAATATGTGTCTCCAGTGTCTATGTTGAGATCAGATTGCTCTGTTTAGTTCTTGTCACATCGTCTCATTTGCAAGAGGGAAGAAAAAAAAAATCACAAAAAAGGACAAACGATGAGAAGCTAAAGTTTCCGTCTTCACCCTATTCTACTGCAATTTCATGTGGTCAAGTTTTAACCGAGTGTATGCCAACCACCAAAAATCTATTTTTAATTCCAGGTTTGAATTTGGTATCGGGAACAGGACACAAAGTCAATACTGCAACCAGACACATCGAACTCAAAGGGAAACGTTAGCTAGGGGTTAACACAAGAATGTGTGCACTACAGCTCCTCGATGTAGCGTGATAAACCATCCCCTACAATTAGCATGGGAACACATATGCTGTCAAAGACGGGGCGAGACAAAAGGGGTCAGAGGTTCCTCAAGGTTCTGTATGAGGGCCACTTCTGATCAGCTTGACTGTGGGCTGAGTGAATAGTAGGGAAGAGTGACCCTGGGATGGGAGAGGTCAGCAGGACTCAATGATGTTAGCTTTAATGTCCACAGATAGACGACACAGGATGGGAACCGGCTTTGACATCTTAATTAGCTTCAACATCTTACTCTCATGCCTCTGACAGATTGAGCATGGATTACAAAGACACAGGTAGTGTCAAACTGTTTCCACTGCTCTTTGCCACTGTAATCAAAATAAAGTAAGTAAATTGTAAGTTTGACTATACAAATGATATCTTGTACCAAAGTCCAAAGAACCAGGAAACGCTTTTTCCTCAATGTTTGATAAGGTTTTTAAAGTGTGCGTGTGTGTGTGTGTCTTACAGAGTCATCAGATGCTGATGCAGGCCATCCCTCCCACTGTTGATGCCGGACTGGGATATTTGTCAAGTCTGAAATGTTTCTCTTCACCTGCAAACAGAGAAAAGTCCAGTGTGGTGAACATACGTGGGTCAGATTAGCAGCACTTCAGACAAAAACGTGAAAAACAAAAATGTTACAAATTGCTCGGCTCAGACTTTACGCTGTAGTTGAACATCACTCTTTACTGTCTACAAAAGTTACCTTTCTGTCACAATCCTTGTAAATGATTCAAGTACAAGTATACGACTTTGATATCAAAGTACTCTCCATTTAGCAGCATGGAAAAAAAATGGGATGGCAAAGAACTAAGGAGGAGATGAGTCAAAAGGAGAGCAGAGGAGGGGAAAAAGACAGCCATTGTTATCAGCATTCTTCAGATGCCGCTGCTAATGCCCAGCAACAACAGCCCCACGCTCTGAAATGAACAGTATTTCTCTTCTCCCATTGATGTGCGGACGCTGTATCGGCATCATTTAATAACACTCCTTGCTTTTAAACAGTTAGCAGCCAGCAGCGCCTGTCCCACTGAGCGCTGTGTTACACCGTCCAGTGGGTTGTTGGTTTAAAGCCGTAACGCCAGCCTGATGTGCGCCAGCTGAAGCTGATCAAAGCCCCGTCGGCGTCTGAGCGCTGGCAGCCATGGATTGTGTGCGTTTGTTCGGCAGGATTCTGCCATTTGGGCCCGCGGGGCTGGACATGGATGCTGAGAACACTATCTATTGTGGAGCAAAGATCCCTCCACACACGGGCCAAATCCTGTCTTTGTAAAAAGCACTGAGGAGAGATGGATCCTTGGGCATGTGCGGGGCTGCTGATCACGGAGGTGGAAACTTAAAGAATGCTACAAACACAAAGTCAAAGCCAACGTCAGGCAAAGCAGGAAAGCGGCAGCAAAACACTGAACTATGAAGACAGCGGGGGCAGACTCTGCTCAGGCTCTTGCACCTTGGCAGCCTTCTACCAAGATTATTTGCACGTGCACATGTTTTGATGTGACCATCTGAGAGCAAGGAAGAAATAATTACATTTAAATCTGTTGAGGCAACAGTACATTTTCTGTCCTCTTAGAAATATTTTAGAGAAACCAGACACTGACTTTGCTGGTTATGTGGCACATCCAAAGCAACCTGAAGTGAAAAAATAAAAGAACCCTAATAAAAGAATGGCACAGTCCATCCTTTGTCGATCTATCGTAAAGCCCACAGCACACGGCTCAGAAGCTGTCCTTATGAAGGGAGGCTGCGGCCATGATAGCAGTCTGGGGTCAGGGCGGGTGGCCAGTGTTATTACAGAGTGTAATATCTGTGTTTGACCAGCCGGACTACAGGGATTTGAGTGACCGGCTGGCCAGCCGATGAATCGAGGGGAAACCGGAGGAGAGGAGAGGCATAAACACTCGTAATGAAGAGGCTGCAGTCAGAGGTTAAAGCAGCATCAGAGAAACAACAAACTAACGCCAACCACAGGCAGAGTCGAGGTAAGAGGAGGAGGATGAGAGGAGGCAGCCAGACGTTAACCTGATCTCAGCACAGAGAAAACGCAGGCGTTTACACTGGTCTGCTCGTCACGTGCACGCTGCAGTGTGGCAGTGCCACACCAGAGGAGGACGAGGTATAATGTCATGTGCTCTGCAGCCTCCAGGTCACCAACTTTTCGCTGTGGTCCCCAACTACAGCAAAATGCATGTGTTGTCCATGGCGTTGATCAGAGGTAGCAATACTGTCCAATGCTGCCCCCTGTCTGCCAAACACTGTCATAGCATCACTGCCATTTCAACAGATATATTATAACCTTGACTCCAAATAATTCATTTGACACAATTAGCAGCTAAATCTTATAATACTGTGAATATGGGCTGTTTAGTTAAATAAGTAGAACCCTATCCTGATGGTAAAAGACTCCAGTACCTAATGAGTAGTAGCCATCAGCCTGACTCGTGGATAAAGATGCTAAAATGCAAAAGAAACAGGAGTGCATTTAAACAAGTGACAGTGCTGCTTGTCTGCAGCTGGCCACGTTGGGATGAGGCAGAGGTGCAGAAGCCAATATTATTCACAACATTAACTACACTGGCTGTGAGGCTGAGCTGCTGGCAGTGCACCTCACGGCAAAATTAATGATCCAATCATTGTAAATGCCAATTGCCTGTAATCCCTGGCTGGAAGCAAATCAAAGAGAAGGAAAGGTTTCCATTAAACAGTCACAAGCGCTCTGTCACTCCCTCTCTTTCTTCATCTCCCCGAGGCACCAGATGCCTTTCTTTCATTGCTTTTTCGATCCAGCCCTCTATTTCTCAGCTCCCCGGCTCTATGTGCCTCCCAGCTGCAGGGCAAGGACGGGGGCCCGGGACCAGCCCTGGGGGGGGGGGGGGGGGGCGGAGGGGGGAAACCCCAAATGGGGGGGGGGGGGGGGGGGGGGCAGAGGAGGGAAATCCCTAGGACAACTGGTCTGGTCACGGACAGCTCAGGGCCCAGAAGCCATCCCTATTCTACCCTCTACTTCCCTGGCAAACATTTGCTCTCCAGCTTAGCTCAACAGCTAGCCAGCAACTTATCCCCGCACTCTTGTCTGGTAACGCCAATCAGAGTCTACGCATCCTTGCGCACCAGAGATGGGAGAAGAAAAGGTTGAGAGGGGACACTGGGAGAGAGATGGAGAATGGAGGGATAGAAAGGGAGGGGCAGGAGCAGTTCCCTGAGAGCCACAAGGCAAAGCCAGAACCTTTGGGGAAGACAAACAAGAGACAGGACTCTATCCCCATTGATATGCACAAGCAGGGACCATCGGCAAGTCTTCATCTAAGACAAAAGGGAGAATGGGAAGAAAAGGCGGCGTGTAGAGGAGTCCATATGTGTCTGAGAGTGGACACAGTATGAGGAGAAAGGGGAGTTGGTCAGGCGGCCGTGCTGTTTCTTCTTTGTTGCAGTCTCAAGTCATCTTCTGATGCACAGCTCTACCTCCTGAGCTCTACCACCTGTAGCACCTCAGTCCGTCCTTAATAAAGCTAGTTCCAAGATCCAGAGCTAAAGAGTAAATATATAAAGAGCACGATCAACACGGGGCAAACAGAGTCCAGATCTATGCAGGTTAAAGTTCTGGGCCTCATTTTCACTGCAGGGGGCTTTGAGATGCCTTAAGACAAGCATGCGTAAGGAAAGACCACAACATGGAGGCCTGTTTAAGCCCACATTGTCTCTTACAGCACCCCCACCAAGCCAACAGTCCTTTGCCTCCTTTCTGCATCCACGGTCCCCCCCTCCCACACGGCAGGGTCCCCTCCCCAGTGTTTGTAATCCCAGCAGAAACACTTAAGGTTCACAGTGGGTGCTCATCAAAACCATCTGCCTGAGAGAGGAGTGAGGGAGGGAGGGAGGGAGGGAGGGAGAAGTAAAAAAAAACAGAGGAGGCAAACTTCAATCTTCACTTTCACCAACGCTGAGTGGAAACCTTTCACGCCTGCATGGGAGTTAATAAATAACCTAGACCTCTTTTATACCAAAATCAGCAGATATTATGATCTCCCTGTTTTCCTTTTTCCCACTTCACCAACATGACAAAAAGCTGCTCTCTCACCATCGGCCATATTAGTGCATCAGTGCTGACGTTAACCTGGGAGTGAATGCTGATTTAGTAAAGCCAGATGTGAGTGGGTGATTTGGGAAAGGAGCTGTGGAGACCACAGGCTAATATCTAAATCTAAGACTGATGGTTCAAAATCAGGTGGGAATGATGACCACTTCATTCCCATGTGAGGTCCACTCTAGAGCTGGGATCAGTCTTTGGGGAGCGTATTCCCTCTCACCTGTCACTGTGAATAATGAATGACGCCTGCTCAGGTCTCCCTCGGCCTGAGGGGTGGGTCTCTACTCACAAACACACACATTCTGATCTATCTCCGTTTGCAATAACCACTGGACAGAGAGGTGCACTGGCTTCACACTGGGTCAACTACGAGCAGTCATAAATATTTCATACTCTGCCAAATCTACTGTTTAGTTTCAGATGAGTGAAATGAATGGACTCTGTCTCTTTCCATTGCTCCCGCGTGCCTAGATCAAACAACGTTCAGTCGTTTAAGAGAGAGAGCGAGAGAAAGACGCAGCGCAGGGGGAATGGGGAGAAAAAGAGGGGGTTGTACCAGAGCGCAGCTGTGAGAGTAATTATGTGCACGGAAATGTGATCATTTGTGATGAATAATGAATCGATGGCTGAGATAGACTAGCAATGTTTGGCAAACGGAATGAAAGCCGTGGTATGGGAAACCAGGTACAATAATATTATGCATGTGTGCGTGTGTGCGAGTGTGTGTCCTGTGTGGTCTCTGTGTGTGTGTGCATGAGTGCTGGTGTCATACTTCCTGTATGGTTTTGGAGCCGGGGAAGTTGAGGCTGTAGTCCCTCTGGGCCTCACGGTGGCTGATGACCAGCAGGAAGTTCTGGTTTAACGAGTCTTCGAGAGGACTGGATGAGGAGGAAGAAATACAAACTGGTGAGAGACAGGGATGAACACGATGAAACGAATAAAACACTCAAAGGGGAGAGGCACCGAAAGGCAAACATTATCACTAAGAGCGACTGAGTCGAGTCAAGGGCAAGCTGAAACCTGTCAACTAGTAGCAGCCTGCTGGCTCACAGGGAGGTGGGTACATCCTCAGGGGGTTGATCGCCCACTTTACTGGTCATGTCTTAACAAGCCTGGCCAGAGCTGCTCAGCACAGCAGGCGACCACAGCTCTGACCACCTGCACAGTCAATGCAGGGAAGGGATGCCACCAAGCGAACCAAGATTTAACCAACACACACACATCACATAATACATCATTAGAATTCACATCCCCCCATATTACACCTGTCGATGAATGTATTACATGATGATCATTACATTACTCACATAAAAACTATCAATTATTGGTCAGATGATTAGAACCCTGACAGACGTTAAAACCAGAGAGCTCGTACTTCCACAGAGCTGCCTCTTTATAAGGGGTACTCATTATGAACATGTACTGTCATTTTCCTCAAGCTGCTCAATATCAGCACTACTCCTTGAGATATTCTAAAGAATATGGAGGAGGTTAAAAAGTGAAAAACAGCATCCTGGATGCGCCCCTCGATTGGAATGGTTCTACTTTGGCCTGTGCCCCAGACAACTGGTCCTGTTGATAATGGAGAGACAAACAGACAACAGCCAGTGTGGTGCACCGTACCAGCCACCAACTACAACCAATGCTCTGACCTGTCAATCATCTCACATTGCTAAAAAGACCCGGCCCGTCCAGTTTCATTCTGCAGTGACAGTCGCTGTCTGTGAATGATGCAAACGCAGACACTTTTGGAAGCTTCATTTACAATAAGCTGTGAGGTTAAGTAGCGTTTTGAGCAAACGCTGGGTCTGTGAGGCTGAATATCAATGGGAGGCTTAAGGGCCGAAGCAGCCACTTAATCAGGGCTCAGAACCCAAGGAGAGGAGAAGAGTTGAGAGGCAGAGAGGGATGGGGGAATTAATATGTAGCGCACGCATTAATTATGCAATCACACCCTTAATCTGTGCAGATCTGGACGAGCTTATGTTAACAGAAGCTCAAATTTACTGTAATGACAGCATATTTACATTGACTAAAACTGCGAAATCAATATGTAAATGTAATGTTTGTTGTAGCTAACTGGGGAAGATTGGAAATGTGTGGAGTGCAGGATGGATGCATATGTAATGGGGCTGAGCAGAAGGATGAGAGAAATGTGTGTGCATGTTTGCATGAGACCGAGAGAGAGAGGGAGAAAATGGAAGGGGTAGGGACACATAAATAAGGATCTAGCTAATATCATGATTATGTTTGGACACAGTCCCGAGCTACTGCTGGCAGGCAGCTCGACTCCTAAATAGACAGAGATAGAGGGTAAACTGAGTGGAAGTGTTACTCTGTCCTTCCAAGCAAAAAGCGACCATCTTATCAGTCATGTATGTGGGGAATCATCACTTACTGCGCTGTAAGGCAACAAATATTCAACACATCAGAAAAGTCTGCCATACGCAGCGAGTCGTTTCCCTGCTAGTTGACATATCAACAAAGAACCGGTGGAATATCCCTGTCGGGACTGTTGCTGTCAAAGCTGCTGGCTGGTGATAAAAGCAGGGTTGACATGTGGATGTCTCCGTGTTTGCCTCTGCCTTCAGAGGTCCCTCTCTCACTCAGCGAGGTCGGCCTGCGACATCTCTGGAGGTACTTGACACGGCATAAGGGTGCTGGGAGGGAAATGTCATTTAACTTTATGGACGGGGGAAATGGAGCAGGCTAAACAGATTGGTTTCATTCTGAGGTAAGCCTGTCGCCTCAGCAGTGAGTCCCCGTGGCACTGAGCAGACTCTTATTAAACGAGCACTGCCAGACACATGCACACACAGTGCAACGTGCCCGTAAAACACACATTCTCTGCAGCCCAACACACACCTCTGGATGCTTACTGGCATTTTGCAAGTCGTAACAAATAGGAGAGGACGTTCTGACTCGTCTACAGAGGTCACGGAGCACACACACCTTACCTCCGCCACATTTTGCATCCACAACAAAGCAGGAGGATGCGAAACCGCTCAGCGCGGTTCTGGTCTGCCATCGCGTCCCAAAGTTAATCAGCATGATGACAATGACATAGCTCCTATCAGGGCAGCTGTAGCTAACCAGTTAGCATGCTACGGCACAGCTGACACAGACGGAGGGGGGTGGGGGGGGCAGGAGGCCACGAAAAAAAAAAAAGAAAAAAAACTAATGAATCATTTTTGCAATTTGAGATTTTCCTTTGGCGAGTTCAAATGAAAATAACCTTTCATTGGCAAACATGCTTGCAGAGAAGCGGATAACAAATGAGGTAGGGAACCGATTCCGTTGAAATATTAATCAGGCCTTCATCATTAATGCAGGAGATTAGCTCCTCCTCAACGCCCTGTTGTATTCACAACCAGGGAAAAACCCTCTTCCGACCGGGCCTTAATACTAAAGTCCTATAACCGCACATCACTTCGCTAACTAAATAACTACGTGAGACCGATCGCTGCTCGGAGGAAAATCTCCCCGAGCTCCAAGATTTATTTCTAATCAAACAAGAAAACTAGAAGTTTACTCAGCAGGATCATAATGACAGAGCAGCACTATTTAATCAGTCGGTTTGGTTTAGGTGTGTGTGTGTGTGTGTGTGTGTGCGCGCTCCACAAAGTAATTGCCAGAGATATTAGCGTTTACTGCACATTTGCATTTTCACTCAGCAACAATTTGAACCAGATAAACATTGGGAAATTAAAAGTGAGTCGGATGGTGGCTGCTCATGATACAGCAACAACCTGGCAATTAAAGCGAAGGTGGCTGATTTATCGGATGATAACACCCGTGACCAGAACACAACTAGAGATAATAATAGATAATCTCAGTGTCATAATACAGAAAGCCCATCTAGCACAATCTCCACATTGTTAAACACAACTCTGAGCAGTCTATTGATACTGCAGCATCAATTCACAAGCTGGGCCATTTACACATTTTACAAAGCACATTAAAGGTCAAAAACTCTAAAGATAAAATGTTTGTAGAGACAACATCAATTTAACTACTATATTTATGGCTGAAATATTACACCACGTCATTTTGTTCGTGGACGTGCAGACGACTAATTCATCATAACACATGCTTTTGATAATTATGGACACTCCGACTTGTAAACTTGAGGTGAGCCCTGCCTACTGCAACAAATTAGCACACACTGCATGGACGTAACATGTACTGTGGATATACGGTGTGACAGCTCGTCTGGTCCCGCTGCAGGAGACAGTTCCCCCCTCATGTTCTGTGATATGTCACCTATCCTCTCCCAGTATGACAGCAGGGTCACACACACACACACACACACACACACTGGAGACCACCTACTCCACTCAGCCACGACTGAAAATAGCTGACACAAAATAATGAGCTCCTGACACCCAAAATGATATCGATAACACTTGGGGAAATGGCAACGGTGCTGCTAAAAGGACACAGCAAGTGAACACACAAGGAGAGGATGAGGAGGCAGAGCGAGGGAGGAGGGATGACGGGGGACATGTGGGCCATTA
Source organism: Pseudorhombus dupliciocellatus (assembly GCA_016785235.1). NCBI lineage: Eukaryota > Metazoa > Chordata > Actinopteri > Pleuronectiformes > Paralichthyidae > Pseudorhombus > Pseudorhombus dupliciocellatus. The sequence goes on from JAFBJW010000248.1 coordinate 1,439,886, forward strand.
GCTGCCAACACAATATAACCGCCACTTAGCATGACTAGCGGACGGAGCGGCAAACTGCCAAACGACTTCTTTTGCAAGTTGCAAGCTGCTGACATGTGGACGCTTGCTTGGCTGCAGACACGAGGAGATATGAGGAGCTACAGTGGATTGCTCAGTTTTTAATCTACTGTCAACAAAGACAGCGGACCACTGAGACTGTAAACAACCTAAACAAGGTCTGACAGGTAGTAGTCGAAATACCTTTTATTAGCACATCATCCATTTCATTGAACCTAAATTGGCAGTTTTACAATCATATAATTACACTGTAAAAAATATTTGATAAACTTCACTACACTACAGGAGCAGGTTTAAAAAAATGATTAGGTTTTGTCAGTGATCATGTGTCTGCCAAATAAATACTAAACAGGACGGAGTTACAGTCAAGACCGCGTCCCAGAAATCCCTGACGTCTACGTTTGAAATGGCTGATGATAAAACTCAACTTGAACAGTAGGCAGAGGAATCTGTCTCTCATGAAATATTACTGTCTATGATAGTTATTCATGGCAACAGTAAATTATTTGACTGTTTAACAACAAGCCTTGTGATTGAAAAATAATACATAAAATACTGTAATGCATCAAATGAAGCAGTGAGTGGAACAGGGCACCTTCCTCTTACTCTAACTAGACAAAAACAAATACTAACATATCTCATGAAGTATCTCTCGTATTTATTTACTCTCGTCCAATTCCCTCATCTTCAAACTGAAAATCAAACAGGGCTGTGGTCAGTCAGCAATAAGCTGATAAAAACAGGAGTTTAGACGATGTTTTCCTGATACCGATGAAAGGACACACACACACACTCAGCTGCCACGGATGAGCGTATTACTGCTCTGACACGGAGCTGCTTGACATTTCAAAAGAAAAGGTGGCTAATACACCGGGATGAACGGAACAGGCCTAATTAAGTCACTGCTGTGGCAGACGGCTGGGATTTTAAAGGGAGGAGAACATAATAATAATGGAGATCATGTGGCTATTATGCAAAGAAAGACGGGAATAAGAATAAGATGCAAAACAACCTCCTCCCAGCAACAATGCTGGGCAGGGAAAGAACAGATTGTTGACACAACACGCTGCTCAAAATGTCACAATGGATGCTCACCAGCAGGGCAAATGTTTCCTAATATATCAGTGAAACGGCCTTTGCTGGTTGGAGTCTCAGGCAACTTCTGTGTAACTGGATAGAGAGCGCCACCTGGTGTCCATTAGTACACGCTACACCGACGACTGTACCGGTGATATAGGAGGGCTGACTGTGAGATAACGCATGAAAAGAAGAGATTATCTCTGTTATGTCACTACACAATATGTGTGAATACGTCCACGACACCTGCAGCAGGATGTTGCCTGGAGCGGTCGCATTGATGAAACTAAACAACACAAATATCTCAGAATTTGGAGAAGAAGCAGCGAGACAACGAGAAGAACCGAGATACCGCAGGCTTTGGTTAAACGTGGTGTAAACAAAAACTGGAGTTTACAAACTGAGCCATGGCTGCTCCATGTGGAGTCTGCCCGGGATGAGGAGGAGATTTTGCTGTTGTTGTGTATGTGTCTGACAGAAGGACCTCGACCCGAGTTCTCTCTCTCATGTATAAAGTGGAGGTCAGTGTGCCCAGTACCTGTTTTTGCTTGTGCTGGCAGCAGGGGCGATGTCTGGGGTGAGGACGTAGAGGCTGTTGTTCTTGGGCAGGTGTAAACTCCTCAGCGCCGTCTGTTCGCACACAAGCACATCAACGCTCAAGTTTGATGAAAATATTGAAAGCTGTGATGATTTGTTTAGTTCACGACATCTGGAAACTTAATTAACCTTTCCTGATTAATGTCTCGACTGCTTGTTACTCCGCACAGTGAGGGATTTCATGAGATAGAAGTGTGCAGGCCTCTGCACCAATAAAAACTGAACCAATCCATGGCCGAGTGCAATAACACAACATCATGTTTAGATACATTGTTCAGCTGCTTCTCTTCTCTATCGGTGCTGGATGAGGAAATTATGAAGCATTATTAACTCACACTATCAGACACATCTCCACTCTTCCATCCCTTCAGCTGCATTTTGGACACGGGCACGCCAAGCTCTGTCTCCAGGATTTGTTTGATTTCTCCTGTAGAATGACAGAGGAAGCACAGCGTGTTAGAATGAGCGTTAGGCGCCGTGTGTGTGTGTGTGTGTGTGCAGCTCACCGACTGTGCTGCCTTCCTCCAGCACCAGCTCTACAGTGCGCTGCCGGTACTCCACCCTGAAGTTGAGCATCCGGGGCTGGCGCTCTACGATGTGTCGGGACGACGAGTTGAAAGGGCAAAAAGCTGAGGCCGAGGACGATGGTGGAGAGGAGGAAGAGGATGAAGAGGAGGGGGGAGGAGCGGCGCCTCCTGCTGTTGCGGCATCGGCTGCTTCTGATTGGCTCGGGGGTCCGTACATGCTGGCCTGGCTCGCCTCGCTGGAAAAGTTACTGTCACAGAAGTAAAGAAAGATTACTGATGCTCAAAAACACGTCAGGCCCTCTGTGAGGCGGCCATCACTCACACCAATCACCCAAATGTGTTCTCATGAACAAGTCACGGTGATTCTCACCAAACATGTTCAGCATCAGACACTTTAAAATGCCCTGGAACAGAAGCCTAAGGTCTGAACTTACTATAAACATTAGTTTCAGAAGACTTTTCTTTCAGATGAGGTCCATAAAAACCTGCCATTCCCACAACATGATATCACATATGTGGGTTGGGCCACTGTTAAAGAGGACTTTTATTATGCATACTCAAAGCTATGTAGAACTGTAATTTCTTCAGATTTATTATGTTATTTCCATATAACCCTCATCACCGAAACATACATGATGATTTACACGTTTGTTCATTGAATTACTTTGCTAGAAGATAACATTCACACGTTTTATGTTTTAAATTATTCCTGAATGTCTAAAACAAATCCATGTTGCAGTAATGAGGACTGATATTGTGAAATGAGATGAACGTTCTCTGTACACGATGGAGCTGGGCCTGATTCAGGAAGATGTTTTAACACATTCTGAGTTCCAACCTGAACTCTGGGTTTCAGAACAGGTGCTGAAGTAAAGTCAGTGGTGGCAATGCACCTTGGATGCCAGCTGCCAATCAAACCATCAGAACAGGTGTTAACAGGTAGTTCTTGTTCCGTTGGTTTGATTGGTGAGTTTTAGTTAGTTGGGTTAGGGTTAGTCGTTGCTTTGATTGGCGGCTGGCATCCTGTTCTGTTGCATACCACTTCATCTCACTTTCATCTGTCCTTTCTTTAATTCTCAGTCAGTTAGGTCACTCAACTCGGAGTCAAGGTAACCCTGTGTCAAGCTCATGCGCGAGGATATCAAAGGCCCTGATCAAAGGAATGCAGAAAACAGGATTCACCATGGCAACAGCTGAAACAAAGCCTTGAGTTCTCAGCAGTGAAGCTGGCAGCATAAATGACCACACGTGAACATGACAACACTTGATGTAAAAAAAAATGCAAATAGCACATGTTTCTTCACCGTAACTATTTATAGTATAACATGTTCATGCTTATTACTTAATTAGTAGTTAACGACACCCTGTGCTAATGAGAAATCTCCCTTAAATGTGAAAAAACGACACAATGTCAATTTGTTATGGTTATTTGAAATTAAGCTCCAAATAGTTAGTTTGAAGACATGTTTATCATGTTAGCCTTGTTATTTTGATAGCGTTGATTTGAGTTAGCGTTTGTCTTCTCTTTGCTGAGTGCTGGGACCCAGTAAATAAAGTCTTTTCTTGTCGTTACCATGAACAAAGTGTGCCCTTTGTTCCTTCAAGTGTAACCAGTCGCTGCATCACCAACGCCGGGTGTCAGAGTCAGGCTTTTTAACAAAGGCTGCATTGTATGTGACCCACTGTCCTGAGGCACAGGGCGACTGTCAGCAGTTGCTTTAAAAAAGACCTCCCCAGTTCAAAAGTGTTAGGATCCAGATTCTCTGAGTAGTTTAAAGTGAGAGCGAAAGGAGTGGTGAGGGCTCTTCCATCTTCATTTCTTCAACTGTCTGTTGTTTTCTGGCTGCACAGGAGTCAGTGTGTTCAAGTCCCACCATGTAACGACTGAACGGCCTGAAGGAAGGAAGCTGCTTTCAAAATTCAATATTACATGTACTTCTTACTAAAGAAGGTAAAGCCTTGCAGACAAGAGCACTGGCCTCCAGCTGGCCCAGTCTGTTTACTGGGCAAACCCAGCTCACTCTGACCAGCGCCAGCTACTTCAAAAATGTGCTGGCCACTGGTTCCACTGCCAGCCAGCCTCCATTCACAGCAATATTCTCATGGCCCAGTGGCCCAGGCCATACTAAAGCGCACGCATGCACACGCACGGAGCACGTCCAGTTCGAGCGGGCTACCATCAGCTCCCTGCATTCATGAGTGTCAACCAACTGCTGGGCACAAAGCCTCTGACAGACACAGTCCATTCTTGGCAGGAAGCTTCCGCCTTTCATATTGTTCCTCTCTGAAACAGCAGCTGCAATAACCTCCAACTCAGGTCCATTGAAATGGGTGTTATCTTATGAGGGAGCCCTCCCAAAGGGATCAATCAAGTTACATTTAATCTAACACCGAAATCATGGAACACGGTGGTGGGCAGTGTATCAGAACCTCCACAGCTCCTGTGTTCTCTGAATGTTGCTTCAAAATCGTAAAGAAGAAAAGTGCACTGAAAAGGCTGCTGTGAGGTAAAAGGGCGATTTACTGTAAAGGTGAGACAACAGGGTTTGTACCTTTGTAAGATCCCATTCTCCTGTGGTATCACTCCATTTATGGCTGCCTGTAAAACAAATGGAATCAATTAGAAGTCAGGATAACAAGGTTTAACCCATCCCACTGGAAAACAATCATAACCCTTTAGACAATAAAGCATCTCTCAGTGAATGGCTATATGAACCAGGCATATATCCTTTATTTGAAACATTAAAATACATAACCAATAAAAATACTTGAGGAATAAATGAGGCATCATATTACACTGCAGTTACCAGAAGTTCTGTATCAGCACTAATTGGCATATTGATCATTAATGAATGCGAGTACTGTTTTAGACCCGACCATTCCAGTCCCCGACAGCATCACACGCAAAGAGCAGCTTTGTTCTGGCAATGTTTACAAAAACTACAAGCTACTGCAAAGGAAGTGCAAGTCATCAGATTTACAGGTGCAGTGAGTCCAGGCCCTGAGCTCCTGCCAGCGTCTGTCTAATTATAGACTGACCCCTGAGCGCTGCTTGTTTTACACACTCATCGGGACGTCATACAAACTTTCTCATAATGTATCAAAAGCAACATGAGCCTGGGACACACTCTCTCAGTCACTGCAGAGGAGAGAGAACGCTGTGACGATGCTCCCGGCTTCAAGGGAAACAAAGAAAGAATTCGACCATAAAAAAATCAATGTCCAATGCCTTCTTGAACTGGACTAAGCCTGTGTGTTGAAGTCTACAGAGAACAAACTTACCACTAAATCCCAGTTGTTAAGCTCTAACAGAGTGATTGCTTCTGCAATGTTGTCGATTCCAGTGCACGCCTGTGACAGGGAAAGAAAGGAAACACGGTTACCCAGAGAAGATGTTGTTGTTGTTGTACCTGAACAAATACATCTCACAGCAAAAGAATGAAATAAATAAATATCATTACCCAAAACCTGACTGATGTTTTTCATTGCTATCGTGAATAAATCTCCTGCGGTCCCAGGAACCAAAACACAAACCAGCTCGAGAATCACTTCAACATTTATTGGGCAAACACTCTTGAAAAGCTGCTTTTGCTCATTCAGGCATTATCAAAATGTTGTGCAGAGCAGCAGAGCTCCAGCTCCAGCTGCCAGGACGACAGGAGGAAACTGGTGTTAGTTGCACTGGTTCTGATGCAGATTAAGGAATTTTATTTAGAAATCACTGGAGAGGTTGGGCTGGAAAAGACCAAGGGGCAGTTTGATGATGCAACTGCTTTGTCAATATTATTAGATGGATTGTGGGTAGTTTTCCAGGGAGAACACAGAGCGGTTGAGTCACTGGTATTTTTAGACACTTGCTCCTGTTCCACTGGTTTCCCTGAGCTGTCGAGGGCAACAGACAAACAGCCAGGCCAGACGACACTGTTGTCCTATAGGTCACCATGAAAGGGGAGGGGCTACTGGGGATGTGACCATTACATTAAGGTGAATACAGTCTACCCTTCAAGTCAACCAACACAACTAAAAGAAGATACAGCCATGGGATGGGATGCCTGACATCATCTACATGTTGAACACTTTCACTCTTCCATGTAAAACAGAGCAGTGTCATAATATCATAGTTTCAGAACCAGGAGCAAGGATTGCCATTCTTTAATGTATTATCTGCAAAGGCACTGCCTACAAAATGAAAACTATAAACAATGCAATTATAATTTATATCCCAGTACATAACATTTGATATGTGGCATAAGCATATAAAGGCTCACCTTACTAATCAAAGGTCTAACTGGGACACATGGCTGAACCAGACTTCAAGGCAAATTATTTTTCACCAGGTCTGGTCTCACGTGTGTCACAACACAAAGACGTTCAGAGGTAGCGGCTCAACCCCATCAATTAGACCCACACAATAGATGCAGGTCCCAATTATAAAGAGCGAAGGATATTTTTCTGTAGACCTTTATCCCGACAGGTTTCCAATGAGTTGTAAATAGACAGAAATGAGGTGTGAATCTGAGCCCGTACCAGACATGTAGCTACTGAGTGGAGGTGTTCAAAGTCCCAGTGTGGAAGCTTCAGTTGAAAGGGAACTTTTGGCAGTAATTGAATATGAAATAACGCAGTGATGTTTGTACATCATGTGTGGTCATCTGTTGTGTTGTTTTCCTGTCCCTAGAACGGGCCTGTCTATTGCCACCAGGAGCAGGTCCTCTCCACAGACGCTGCAAGCCCTGACAACAACAGGCCAAGTGTAAACAAGTTGAGGAAACACGAGCTCAGAGGCTTCACGTCCCAGACACCGGAGGAGCGAGCACGCGCGCACACGCACACGCACACACACACACACACACACACACACACACACACACACACACACACACACACACACACACACACACACACACACACACACACACACACACGGCGGTGCCCGGCGAGAGAGCCTCCAGCTGAGGACGGCTCTGGGAGGGAGTTAGCCAACTGTCAGTGAGTTAGCTCGGCGAGCTAGCGCGGCTCGGCTCGGCTCGGCTCTGCTGTGCACGGCTGCGGGCAGCTCGTGTGGGGACGGCGGTTGACACCGACTCCGGGTTTGTCCGCAGCTGCGAACACATTCACCGAGCGATGAATGCGACCTGCGGGACACACAAAGGGGGACATACCTGAAAGTCGGCCAGAATCATCTCTCTGTCCATGTTGCTATCGCCGCTCTCGGAGGCCATGGCAATGACTGGCTAAAAGCGATTCTTCCCCCACTGGCTCTGGTCGCTCTCGCCGCACAGAGGGACGCTGGATACGGACAAAAGTCTGCGGCTCAGACGTGGCGACGACTGAGGAGCTGGCGAAGCAGAAGTGTTGAACTTTGTGGAGATTTCACAGCTTCAGACGGACAGGAATGCGTGAAGTAACGCTGCGCTGCTCAGTTATCTCGTATCATTATTGTCAGATAGTCCATCGCTTTACGGCTGTCGTAAAGCGGACTCAGATGCCGGAAAACTGGACGTGCGGCTCGGGGGACTGTCGCTGCAGACGGTGGTGAGACAGCTCCGGCTGGACAAAAAGACGGGTGAGACTAACGTGTCCTAATGGCTCTCAGCAAATGTGGGTCTTTTTGCAAACACGCAGTGTTCTAATGTCCTAACCCTAACCTCTAACCTCTTCTTTGATTGTGCCTATCACCACGTCGCTCTGGATAAAAGCCTCTGCCAAATGACTTTGTTCTCAACGTGATAAATAACATGTCGCTGTTCTTTATAATCATAAACATTTTAAAGCCTTTTTTTAAAGCTGTGAGTCTCAAAAATGTCGATATCTTGACTTGACTTTCTTATCTTCCACCACCTCAACCCATCTCCTGCACCAGAGAAGATACTACTACTACTAATAATAATAATAATAATAATAATAATAATAATAATAATAATAATGGACTTGATTTATAAAAAACAGACACTCATTCAGAAACAAGTGTTTAAACGACAACCGCTAGGGGGCGACATTAGAAAAGAAAAGGGAAGATGCTCTTGACAATGTCATGTTTTTTTTTTAATATTAGAGACAGTGTAAAAAAAAAAAAACGGGGCCACAGTGACTCTGTTTGCTTCTGTCTTTGGTAGGAAAATGAATCAAAGCCACTATTAGTTATTGTCTGTTGTAATGTCTATTTATTATTTGCCTGTAGTACATAGCATATGCATATTAATGCTTACAAAAGCATCCATAAACAAACATACAGCACACACACACACACACACACACCCACTTCAAATAATGTATGAGTCTTGGTGTTCAATCCTGTAATCAAAACACGTCAGACAAATAAAAGCCCAGCCTGAAAGAGAGAATGGAGCTTTCTGTAAATAAGTCACTGGTTCAGAGACGGCCAGAGCTCTGTGAAGGTCAAAGCTGTCAGCACATTACAGCAAATCTATGCATCCGTGAGCACGTAGCTTCAGAGGAGGGTCTTCACAAGGATGTGAAACTGAAGTTTTTTTTAATAATAACGACAGAAGATACAGAAGAACACACGTAGACAGAGAGGATTTCCGGTTGTTTATCTTCCATGGGATGCTGGGCTGGTGCAGGTGAGAGAAGAGGGCAGCAGCTGAGAGACAGAAACCCAATCCAAACACCACGATACACTGACATTTTATTAGTTTTGTGACAATGATGGACAATTTTCTTGACACGTCTTTTGTTTGTTTTTTCACAACATGACACATAGGATGACTTCCAGCAGGGCCGCAGCTTCTGCAGCCTTCACTGTCTGTTTCATTTCACCCCCACCCCCTTGTCAAACTCTGCTCCAAGTTTAGCAGCTGAGAGGCCATGGGACTCCACCTCACTGGTGGACAACATAGTACAACATAAAAAGTTAAGTAGATTAAAGTACTGTGCAAAAACTAAGGTGCTGACTTACCACCTCATACAAAGGCCACCGAGCCTCGTACAGACACACACACACACACACACAAACGTCACTAAAAAGGCATGTTTTCAAACTCTCGTTGGATTTATATCATGCCTGCAAAGCAGGGGGCACTCGAATGATTAAACGTGACCTGCATAATCCAGACATGTCGCTGCCTCACCTGCGGGCGAGAGCAGGGAGAAGGAAAACAAAGCAGAGCGGTTTCTTTGTGCTTTCATCAACTGGGTAACCCGAGACGTCAAAAGTGGCGAGGAAATAGACTGAAGCATCGGATTCATGTGAAGAAAATGATGACAGCATGAAGACGTATATATATAAATATGTGTGTGGACATATGGGAAGAGCCGAACGTGGATTATGCTTTAAAGTTTGTTCGTTACTTGCTCTTAAAGTGACTTGGGTTGGAGAGCAAAGATTGAGTTCAGTAGTTTGGTTAAAGTCACCAGGAACAGATGATGGATCGATGCTCATGGAAACGCAGGTGAAACAAATCACAACTTCACTTTGACTGAATTACTGAATGCATACGGTCGACTCCTCTCACTAGCTCTGATTAAGAAGTGCAAATATCTCTAATCTGTGGTAATGGATCGTACTCTTGCTTTAACCAGTAATCCGAGGTCTCGCTGCGACATCGACAGCTTGGTGGTTCTCCTTCACATTCATGGCTAAAGCACGTTTCCCTCTGCCATGTGTGCGTTGTTAGGAAACACTGGTTCGACTGAGCCCTTATGCTGACTGACCAACACAGACCAGGGTGTGAGGACGCCGGGCCACCAGAGATCTGTACAGGAGGCTCTGCAGAGTCCATCACATGTTCACACGCTGCGTCACACATCTGCTCCTTGACTTCCTGTCTGCGGTTGTGCTTCCTGCCCGTCGTCACTCTGTCCATTGCTCCAGTCCTTTCTCAGATGCAGTCCTGTCCAGCAGGCCAAGTGAGGAACTTGTGTTTGTGCACATACGCGCACACACACACACACACACACATATACATAAACACACACACGCTCAAACATCTGAGATCACATTGATCTTTTACAGTCTCCACCTTGATGCTGCCCCTTTACTGATCCAGGACACAGTGTGTGCATACTGTATGTGTGTGTGTGTGTGTGTGTGTGTCCAGTTTGGTCCACGGGGATCCGTGGGCACGTGTGTGTGCGCGTCAGTTGGTCTCATAGGAGGAGAGCAGGGCGGCGTCCACAGGCTCCATGCAGGAGGGGCAGGTGAAGGACCTCATCAGCCAGTCGTCTATACAGTCCATGTGGTAGATGTGCATGCAGGGCAGGAACCGGATGGGGTCTCCGTACACAAAGTCCATCATACAGATGACGCACCTGCAGAGGAAAACAGAGGCAATGGGATGACAATGTGCAGGACATCCCATCGGGACATTTATGGCATTTTGACTTGACATGAAAAACAGCAGCAGGAGAATGTCCTTGTCACATGTTCACAACAGCAGCAGCAGCAGCAGCAAAGTGTCTTTGTTTACAACGCAACCAGAGTCTCACACACACACACACACACAGGCAGGAAAAGTTCCTCAAGGGTTCTATGAGAACTGGACATTTGCGTTTTTCCTGACTTCTTCTCTCGAAGCTGCTCATGAGAAATATTGAGACCAAAATCTTGTCACATGACACTTCATTAAACTGGAAACCACTTGTGAACTTTCTCTGCTTTGATCTGACTCACTCTCTGATCTTCTTCTCGGAGCCGCCCCGCCCCAGGTCGTACACGCCCTTCGGGAGGTGCTGAATGAGCCCGATGCGCTGGGCGATGCGGACCTGCTCCTCCTCTGTCAGCTGAGTGGCCAGTCTGGCTTGACTGGGCGTGGGGTGGTAGACGGGCACGTGGATCTGCTCCTGCAGGGAAACCAGACACAGGCTCATGAGGAACTGAGGCAACTTATGATCAAGTACAATGGCTCCACTTGTCTGCTGCTCCACTTCCGAACAGGCTGGTCTGTGCCAGGAAATATGTTTCAAGGAATGAGAAGAATTCTTTTTTTGCTTTCATCAGACCTGTTGATCAAACCTCAGCAAGTCACACGCTTGGAAAACTTTATTTAGGCTCTGGCCACAAACATTTGAGCATCATTCCAACACTGAGAGACGGAAAACGACTCCGGTGCTGGACTCGTGGAAGGATTCCCACAACAACGCCACGTGTCTATGGCGTGGGACTCTGACATCACACAGTAGGTGGGGGTGTTTCACCACAGTTTCCAGAAGGACTTGAAGTTCTTCAGACCACAGGGTTAAGGTTAGTCCCAGACTGGAAATGGTCGAGCTCAGTTTGTGCTCAGGCAACGTACGCCTCCCAGAGCCAGGTCAAGGGTCAGGCTAAGTTAAGCCAGCTCTGTCATTAGCCACCTGTATACCTACACGACAGCAGCGACCTTTTGACACGGAGCGCCACACTCCTGAATGGAGCCGCAGACTGGACGTTGTTCAGAGAGGAGGAACCCAAATCAAGAGCCGTCAGAGAACGCGTGTTACGCCGCGATGAAGCGTTTAGGTGTGAGGTTCCAGAATGGGCTCACTTTGATTTGTAATTTCTTGAAAAGTTGACCTTTAATGGTTTTCTTACGCAGCACCACCATTAGCATGTTAGCTGTAGCCATGAGTCAGCGGAACCTCAGCAGCTGATGCAGTCGGCCACTCCCCTGACAGCCACGCCCATCGGCCATGTCTAAAAGAGACGGCCTGAGCGGGGGCGGAGCCGCTCGACTGTGTGTGGTCAGCAGTGTCATTGTCAGCTGGCCCATGACAACTGCTCCATCATGTGACCTCAGACCGACCAGGAGTACGACAGGGGGGGGCTACTGAGTGATGCCAGAGAGAGAGACAGCAGGAATGTGGCGAGGCGTTTACCCTCTGCCTCCCATCATCCATCACTTCATGAAGGAAATGAAGAAGAAAGAGGAGCAGGGAAATCAAATGTGGAGTCACTCTCTGCCCACTGACCCCCCCACCAGAGGCCTGGTGTTCATCTGATGAGCTCAGTTATCTGTCCACAGCGTCCTCCACTGTCAAACAAATACACAGGTTACACAACAGAACACATTCCACCCCTGTGCTGAGACAGGCTCACCTTGGTACTTGGCTTAATCTGCTAACGGTAACCTGCTGCAAGCACCCTGGGATTAGAACTTCTTTGCTCGGGCCCTGGATGAAGATTTATAACATGAAGGAGGAGAACAAGCCACAGCGACACAGCTGGTGCCTCGGCTGCTGTGGCCTGTCTCTGCCAACATGACACAGACAGGCCACAGCGTATTGACACACTTCAGAGCGCGTGTGTGTGTGTGTGTGTGTGTGGGAAAGTTGGCTGCAGACATGCAGCACGATGACTGGGCATTTCTCAGTCGGCTTCTCACAGTTTAACGGCGAGTGCTAAAAGGAAGTGACGAAGTTTTACTGAAGTTATCATCACATATATGGGGGGGGGGGCACAGTCTCAAACCCCTGATGCAACACAGGCTGTAAGAACAGCGGTGACACACCTCCGCCACACTCAGGAAATGGCTGCCTGCAGAAAGCAGTAACCTGTGCGCAACCTCAGCCGCAGCAGAAACGTGAGGCGTTGGCAGGCTAACGTCGGATGAACACTAAACTAAAAACTGATAGAAGAACGCAGCAGTCGTGCAAAAACAAACAGACATTGCTCGGTGTCATCTCTTTTCCCACTTTGAAAGCTCCACTCCAGGCCTGACAGCTCATTAGCTTCCCCTGGTTCTTCTGAGCTGAGCTCAAACAAAACCACAGACCGAGCCCACTCTGCTCTTCATGTCAAGACGGAGGACTTTGACTTTTAGCGTGTTCAGACCACGAATGCAGCAGAAGTGAGACCTGAATGTGATCGGGAGCCTCAGCAGGGAGGCCGGGGCACGCAGACTCATACCAGAGGGCTCACTCACGCTCACACACGTGCACGCTCCCTCCCACAGCGATGAGTCAGCACTCGTCTCACCAGCTGCTTTCCAAATCACCAGCTACACACACACAGGGCACAGGCCTGTGGCCTAACAAACTGACACACACACACGTGCTTCCAGTCTGGTCTGATGTCCTCCAGCTCGTCTTCAGCATCAGTCTGTCCACTCCCCGATTCCACGTCTGTTATGAACATCACAAACATCATCTCATGGGTCTTTACAGTTGTAAGTAGCTGCTAAAGACCCTAATCAGCATAGCGAGATATAATGTATGAGCGATTGGCACAAAATACACAGCATGCCGTCCCAATAAGGTATTTGTTACTCCCATGGACCAGGTATAAGCAACAATATCAAAACATCATTAGAAGAAGTTTGTGAGAGTAGTTTCCATCCTCTCCCCGTCTGCAGAGGCCAGTCTATACGCTGCCTCGTTTCATCAGCACCTTGGGCCCATCTGATCAGAAACAACCTGACATGCTCAGGACATTTCACATGCCTCACCATGTGGTTGACCATCACCAATGAGCGGCACCGACCTCTTTATCAAATCCTAAAAACAAGGGGTTTTATTCATAGACACTAAGACTCTTCTCAGGGGACGGGAGGAGGAGTTGGTGTCAGGTGAAGAGTTAAAGGCTTCATTGGCAGGATTTCACATGTAACCTCAACACAAACGTCTTTAATGTGTTTTGTTTTGATGTCAAACGTACCGACGGGAACTAAAAGGGAAAAGCTGAAACTTGAATGAGAAGTGAAGAACTCTGTGTGAAGCTGAATTTACGAGAAAGGACCCAGTGCCGTCTGTAGCTGAATCCAAACTGGCACGTTCTCACCAGGCTTGACATAGAGCTGCACGCCTCGGGCCACAGCTTGTTGAGGCGCGCGTACAGTGCCACTCACCGCGTCTCATTCACTTTGTCAGAGGACTGATTGGCTGCGTGTTTTTTCCGATGGCCCTGAGGCAAATGCTGCCAATTGACCTGTTACATAACTTATACTTTGGAACAAAAGCTACCCAGCACGTCAGTTCCTTGCAGCCCATTTGAATCAACTCCCTGGAGGCCACACAGGATCTAACTCATTATCTTTGGTTCTTTCTTTCCTGAGCATGAATCACAGATATGAAACTCAGCTGCTCCTGGCCATGTCGCTCATGAGTCGCTCGTGCACCCAACAGGAAGTCCGTGCGTTTTTTGGCAGGGAAAATAATCTACCGTCTTGCTTGCAACTTATTGTCTTTGTTTTGGATTCCATGTGTTTCACCATGACCCTCACAGTGTCAGGGTGTGAACCGCAGCGCTCGGGCCACGCCTGACAGCCTTTATGAACACAGCACTCTCACATAGTTGCTGCATATGGTGGCGCTTTTAGACCCACTAAGCCTGAACTGTGAGTGCAGAAAAATGTTCAGATGCTGAAGGTGCCGATGACCGAGCTCCTTATGAGAAGCTTTTAACGAGTTAGTTAACCAACGTGTGCCAGTACACTCAGCTGACGCTCGGCCACGCTTCGTGTTATTCATGACACTGTCTGTTGTGGCGCCGCACAGCAGACATGACACGCTGGTTTCACGTCAAGGACTTCTTCCTCTGTTCAGTCTCAGATGACCTTTGACCCAGTCAAGTAATGTTTCCAGGAAGTTTTTAATGAGCTGACCTATCACCAGATGAGGATGGTTGGCACAGCCACTTCACGGTTGGCACTTGGCTTTTCAGGGAACCGTGCTGATAATAACATAATAATAGAATGGAATACGTCACCGTACGACTGTCATTTCACACACTGGTGAAAACACCAAACAAATGAAGAAAACTACTGGCTCTGTGTGACAGAGAGAGTACCATGGAAATCCACCAAGTAGCTTTGGTGTCATCTTGCTCACTAAATAAACACATTCACAGGGGTGGAAACATAGAGGTGATGAAGACAGACTTCGCCAGTGGTGGTGGTGGAATGCAGGTTCATATACATATATAAGCCTCCTCTGTAATGAGAGCTGTCTTTCTTCACTGACCTGAGATCACCTTCAGTTTGCCAGTCATCTGAAGTCACCTATCTACGGATAAGGCTCGGCCGACTCTGGGCCAAGGCCTTAGATAACACACAGAGCGTCGTCTGCCGCCCTCGAAGAACACACATCACTATTTACAGTCACAACGCGACCTGGTCTGTCTGTGCAAATAAGGACAGCAGAGCCCCCCCCCCCTTTAATGGAGAACCAGGGGTCTGTCTCAGGTCCATTCAGATGACAGACCTGCTGTCCCTGTGTCCCTGTGTCTTAGTTCAGCTCCACTGAGCCGGAACCAAAATACCATGACGCTGCCACCTGAAGTAAAAGTACAAATGAGAACAATAACAACTTGAGCCAAACAAAAGAGGATTAGTGTCAAAGCCGGGACGGGACCGGGTCAGCGGATCTGAGAACAGCTGATCGGGCCACACATACCGCTGAGACAGGCAGATTCCTGGACAACGCACCTGCGATGGAGCCGTTCACACCATGACACGGTTCACAGTTACCTGGTACGGGGGCGGCGGCTCCTGGTCGGGGTCAGCACCGTCTGCGTAGCTGGCCCGGTCCGACTGAGACTCGTGTAGCAAGGAAATGTCATCCGAGGTCGGAGATTTCAGACAGTTTCCCATCTCCTCTTCCCTCCTCTGTCTCACACGAACAGATGGTTCCAGGAGGCTAATGCCAGCGGAGGAGAAGCCGTCGAGGAGGAGGAGGAGGAGGTGTTGTCCTTTTCGTTTGTCTGCTTTTTCTCTCCCATACACAGCTGACGAGGCTCCGCTCCCCAGGCGACGGGAGGGCTGCTCGGGCTCAACAACAACAAAACATCCCGCAGCCACCGAGCTAGCCACACAAAGAGCTAGCCCGCTAACGCAAGCTAGCACTGGCAGCGGAGCATCTGGCTCTCAGTTCGCTTCCGAACCAAGCGCGAAAGACGGCGAGGGACGCGGCCTCAGGGAGGCTGACACCCGCGGGGGCCGGGGCCGGCGGCTCTGTGGAGCGGGCTGAGCGGCGCGGGGCTCGGCTGAAGCTGTCAGACACTTTCCAGCTCGCAGCTGCTGCCCGACAACGACAAAAGGTGATGACGTAGCCAGACGAAGCATCGCCCCGGCCTGGCGACTGCGCCAATAGGCGCCCGTGACGTCAGAGACCCCGTTGGCTGCAGCCAATCGCATTCGCGATCACATTGTCCTTCGCTGAAAACATAAACACAGAGTTTAAATGGGTGAATCCGAGGCTTCTATTTGCAAGTTGGACTCGTCATTTGTCGTTTTTAAACAGGTTCGTGTGCAGGTTCAGGCTGAGCAGCTGAGGTATGACTGGGCTGTGTTCTCTAGTGCCAACATTACACACAGTACACAGTACATGTACATGTACATGTACAGGGATGTCGCTCTGAGCCCAGTGGATGATTCTGATTTAGTTTCTTTTTGCCTTTCTGAACTGTGTCGGTGTCTTTTGGCAACACGAGTAAAACCAGGGGGAAGACAGGGACAGACACGCCCGATTAACTCATAGAAAATATGTGATTTGAATATTACAGAGTGATTTGGTGAAATACATTTCCTCCACCACTAAAAACGCTGAAACACACTCTCGGTCATTGTCTTGAATCCTAAACATTGAAGCGATCATGAATAAGTCCGGGCTGCTCTAATTCCAGCTCTTGAGACACGGAGAGTTTCTGGCTTTCTTTCTCTGGCCACCGTCACGAGGTCATCGTTACAAGTACTTGTTCTTCCACACATTGGTCGTTATTATTTGACAGAGGACCGAGGGGACGCCGCAGGCAGACAAGCACGCAGTCCTTCGCTGCTCGGTGTGAACGGCCCGTTTGTTCGAGCTCAAGTGCTGCTGGAATCTGTCCCACGCACCAGGAGGAGAAAAGGAGGGAGTCTGCCTTTCTAAAAGACACATTCATCTGTCCTCTTAAAGCAGGACGGTCTGCGTGAGCTGTGCCCAACACGGCGTATAAATGTAAAGTCTGAGAGGCCTTTGTCACCACTGTGGCTGCTCGTTTACAAAGCTGCAAAAAACAGAAACTGTCGAGTTGATCAAAGTTTCGAAAGAAAGAATCCCCCATTATTTTCTTTTTTGACTTTCAGTGTTTAATTTGAGGTCTCAAGGAAAGGAAGAAAACAATCAAATGTCAATTTGCTATAAGAAAGAGAAATAATAGACAAAAATAATAATGGAGTGTTAATGAAGGTCATCAAATATCTGAACCCTGACATCAAACATTTATCAAACGGTGCATACAAAACAGCGTCCTAGTTGTCAGTGACTACACGGCGAGCAGCAGAAAGCTGAACCAGGCCACTCATTACATCAGGAAGCGGGGTCGCTTTGGAGCAGCTGAATGCTGCTGCTGCTGCTGCTGCTCGGGTGGAGTTGGGCTGTCTGCACCACCAACCCTGAGCATGGCACGTTCCTGCGCTCTGCAGCGGGTGGTGCTGGAAGCAATGTTTCTTAAATAGAGGCACATTTCTCAACTTTGCTCTTTTCCAAATCGCACAATGAGATTCATCTTAACACGTGAAGCTCTGGGAGAGAGCAGCCGACGAGGCCCGGGCCAGAGCGACGCAGAGCTGCGGTCGCACAAGAAAACACAAGCCTGCCTGGACGGGCAGGGGCGTGTGAGTGTTGCATTGTGGGACTGCAGAGACTGCCCTCCTCTGCGTGTTACGGGCTGGAGGGAACGGTGACGCCGTTTTCCGCAGCGCCCCTGGTCTTGTGCAGAGCCGCCTGAATACGGAAGTGCGTCCGAGATTCCATCGAGTAGTTTTTGTAATTTTGCCTGAAACAGAGGTGATAAGACGCCGTCAGAGCAGTTTGACTCGAATGTGTTCCAACGGTGTTTCAAACACTTACTTTGCTGCCTCCAGCAGCTTGATGGCCTCATCGGTCCTGCCCTGCTCCAGACACAGCAGGCCGTGCTCCAGCAGGGCGTTGGGAACCAGGTAGTGGTCGTATTTGATCTGCGTCTCACTGCGAGTCAAAACTCAGCCGTTATTCATGGCTCATGATTCAGCGCCTATGTTTTTACATGTTGTCTGAACACCTGTGTGTGTGTGTGTGTGTGTGAGCGTACTTGCAAAGGACCAGGGTGAAGTAGTGCTCGGCCTCCTCCTGGTGCCCCAGGTGTTTGAGACACAAGCCCTTGAGGAGGCTCAGCAGACACTGGTCGTCCATGGAGAACTCGCTCCCTGACGACCACACGACGGGGCGGGGGAGAGAGAGAGGCAGCAGACAAACACCACATGTTTAGAATGCACCTCAGCACGCTGGCGTTAAAGAAGCGAAACAACGCTGAGGTTTGCATGTCGTACTCTGGCTGCTCTCCAGCTGAGCCTGTGCCTCATCCAGAGTTTTCAGCATTCCCTCCGTCAGGTCTCTGTGTTTCCCAATGACCGTGTATCCGTTCCATATGTACATCATCTCCTGCACGACACACACACACACACACAGAATCCAGGGCACATTAGGACCTGGGACAGGGCAGCGTGGGCCATGAAGGGTGGGTAGTTCTCCTCTGGTCGGGTACTGAGGAGACCTGCATGGAACTAAACGACGTCATGACACAGGCCAGTGTGGTGCTGACCAGTGGAGATGCAGGAAGAGGAATGGGGTTGTCTACGAGGTAGCGACGAGCTTTCCTGATCGCAAACTTCTCCGTGGGTAAAGACTTGCCGGCGATTTTCTGCTTTAGTTCTGGAACTTGCCTGCAACGAAATAAAAGATCCGATGAATTCATGACACGCTGTGATCAAGAGAAACCACCTGACACACGATGACATGATCAGAGGAAGCACTGCAGGTAGGAGCAGGAGGAGGCGACGCTGACATGACAGAACTGCTCCCGTCAAAGTGAATCGCCTCTGCTGAAACTCCTCTAGTTCTCACCTGAACAGAGTGAACGCAGTCTCCCCGAAGGTTAGACAGTCGTCCTGCGTCAGCATGCTCAGGTAGGCAGCTTTCATGTACACGTAGGTGGCCTGAGGGGCGGAGACAGCGGTGCACGTTCACGCTCATGTCATTGATTTATCAAGTGCTGTTATTTTCTGGGTACTGCAAGGACCAGGGCCAAATTCCTTCTTGAGGGTGAAGAAATCAGGTTGATGCAGGACAACACAGTAAGTGAGCGTCTCCGCCCGCCCACCTTGGACCAGGGGTTCTCCTTGCTGAGCAGGTCGGCGTAGAAATAAGCCATCTTCCAGTTTCTCTTGTAGGTGTAGCACCACATCAGCTCCCAGTAGCACATGTGGTGGAACTGCTTCCACTGCTGCTGCGCCTCACAGCACTCCTGGAAGCGCTCGATGGCCTGGGAACACACACGCACTCGGTCGCCCATTGCACTGGTGTACGACACAGTCTCAAAGTACTTCACTGTTCCAAATGAAGAGCAACAAAACAAAGGCTCTCCCACAGAAGAACAGTCACAAATACTGACAAAATCTAAAGCCATGAAATATAGATAGTTTTCATGTTAGTGCTGATGTGTGTATGTGTGTTGGACTCACGTCGTCCAAGTTCCCCTTAATCGCTTCTATTCGACCAGCGAAGAACAAGAAGATGGAGCCCTGGGACACAGACAGAGGTGTGAGAAACAGGAAACGTGGAACCAGGCGCTGACGGCCGGAGCTGATCGGACGCACCGTGGGGTACTTTTGGAGATACGGCTGCAACAGCTTCTCAGCATCTTCAACATCTCCCTCTCCAGTGCCTGCACGGGAAACACGGAGCAGCGGTTGGCTGAGCGCGTGCACGTGTGTGTGTGCGTGTGCGTGTCAGTGCTCACCGAGGATGAAGCTCATGAAGGTGTGGTAGCAGAGCAGCAGCATGTTGCAGAGGAAGGACCTGAAGGAGATCTCCACGCAGCCGTCCTGGAGCTGCTGCAGCCCGAACTCCTGCACAAACACCGTTCATGGTGTGACAACACAGCTGAGGCTGCGCTCATTCACACGTGACGCTAGAAGAAACACACCTTGTTACCACAGACGCCCACAAACTCCAGCAGCTTCAGGGTCCGTGTGGGCAACATGGAAATCATCTGCAGGGAGAGGAACAGAACGTCTCTTTCTCATTAAAACATCACACAAACACCGACCTGACCAATAACGCGACTTTCATGGCCACTAACGCAGCCAATGACATGTGGTTGTGTGTCAGGTTATGCACATAATGAGGTGAACTCTAGAACTAGAGAACGGAGACGTGCTGTCCGTTTGTCCATTCCACTTACAAGATTAAAGGCTCCCACTCCCAGTTTGACGCCGCCCTCGAAGTGGCTGTGGTTGTCCCCATGGGCGTACGTGTCCGACTGCAGGACTTTGTGGAGCTGCCTGAGAGGCGGAGACAGCGTGAGGTCACCACAGAGACAGAGACAGGGACAGGATTCATTAGCAAGAGTCTGGTTTCTCACTTGTACGTCTGGTAGCTGTTCCTCACTTTGATTCCTCCTTTAATGAAGCTGATCATGTTTTCATCCTGTGGGGAAAAGGGGGCGTGGTTTAACTGGCACCTGGTTCAGCAGCTGCTTCCAGCGGCGACGGAACCTGTTCCTGACCTGAATGAAAGTGAGTGCTGCCCTCTGCAGGAGACACTCGGCGTAGCACACCTCAGCATGGAGCTCCTCTGGGGTGAAAAGGACCAGTTACCACGAGGCCGAACGCAAAGCGCCGAACGCAAAGACTGAGCGCGACACATGAGCGCCACTGACCTTCCGTAAAGGACTTGGAGAAGCTCGACTTCTTGCGGTGGCTGAAAGCAGAAAACAGCAAACCATCATTTCTCTCTCGGCTCGGCTCGTCAGCCTGTTGGCAGAGTGTGCTGACTGCACACGGACAACCCTAACCCTGACCCTGACCCTGACCCTAACCCT